>VZTV01096812.1:63058-87409 GCA_013400875.1 Anhinga rufa | reverse complement strand
GGTCATAACAGATGGTCTGATTTTAAGACTCTTGACCACATAACTCCATTGCCTGCCTTCTCTCAGAGACCACATCCATGGTCATCTTTTGTAGGAGGTTCTTTCAGCTTCAGACCATGTTCAAGCCAAAGCACCCTCCTGCTTTTCAAGGCCAGCAGCATAAATCAAACCAAGCCAGGGTTAATCCATCCAGCCAAGATTTCCACTGGATNNATAAAGGCAACTGCAGTGGAGTGGTCCTGGGGCACAACTCCCAGCATGATACAGCTCTTTCCCTGCAGTCCTCAAGCAAAAAAAATAACTCTTCCCTCCGACCCTTCAAAAGACCTATTCCTTATGATAGTAAAAAAGTACTGATTACTATTAAAAACCCAAACCCTGCAGGAAAGCAAGGAGGGGGAGTTTATGGCCATTGACCTTTTAACTCAGGTTGGTTTATAAAGAGCTGTCTTTCTGTTCCACCACTGGGATTGTACAAGTTTCTTGGCCATGAATGGGAGCTTTGTAGGATTCTACTGTGTGGTCATTCACAGGCAATCTGTTGGTCTTTTTAGAGACGTTTAATAAAAAAGAAAACCTATCTGAAATACAGGAGGAGGGGGGTGAGCTGAGTATCAGCTAGCGGCCCAATCAATGAGTGAATGTGTTTGGGTCTCCTCCTGGAAGAGAAAGCTTGTTTTAGGAATTTAGCCTGGCACTCATGGGGTTCTGTTTGTATAGCTCTTTCATTTTAAAAAATACATGCAGGTTATTAAGAAGAGATGGTTTAGAGCAGGCACAGGGAGAAGAGACAGGGAGGGAAGGAAAAGGGGAACCAAGAAAAAAAGAACTGTTAGAATTGAGAAGAGGGCAACAGAAAGGGTGATGCCAGAACCAATGGTATCTTCTTGTTCTGTTGGCACCATACAATTCACTGACTGATGGAAGGGTGCTCGCTGGGATGGGGTAGTATCTCCTGAGGTTGGGGAACCCTGGTGGATGCATGGTGGTGCTTGCTCCTTCCCCTGCCTCTCCCCTCCTCTCCTAGCCAGCTCTGCTAGATGTTGCCTCTCATCTGCTTGTTTGCTACAAAACCTTCTGCTGGGCCACGAGCAGTCATGGAAATCCAGTGCTGGTCCCCCTGGTCGTGTGCCAAGGGGAAAGCAGCTTGGACTGAACCTCCAGGCACCAAAACTCCATCAATGAACATGCTTCATCAGGAATGGCACAATTTGGAACAAGATCTGGTTTTTGCTGATGTTTAAGAACCAAGAACAATGGTGTACTGGGCAGGACTGGAACAACTGGACTCCACCACACTGTAGGTACCTGGGATGAATACCCTTCAAGCTGGCAGGTGGATCAATAAGGCATTTAGAGAGAACCCAAGCATGACCTGGTTGAAGCTGATTTGTGGGATGTTTGTCCAGAAGGCAAGAACTTTCTTGGTCTCCTAGAGAGTGTGGAGGTCACCTTTACCTGCCAGTCATACTGGAAGCTGGGCTGCTTTGGGCTGCCCACCATGGCAGCAGGCAGGCTGGTCCAAGGAGCATCCACTGGGATGGACAGATGCTGCTGATCCCTCTTGCAAGTTCAGTAAGAAGCTGTCAGCACAAGCCAGTTCTTACGGAAAGACCAGCCACACAACAAAAGGCCACCTTCGAGATGACAGGGAAGACAGAGTCTCTGGCAGCCTGTGGTCATCAGAGAGTCCCCCTGGCACCCGACAGAAGTGGTGCATTAACTCCGCTGTGCTAGCCAGCCTCCAATAAACCTGCCTCTCCAAATTAGCCAGCAGCGTCACTGGGACACTATGCTTTCTCTTTCAAGTTGTTGCTATGAAACATTAAAACAACTACCCCCATTTTTCAATGGCGAGGGAAAAGTGCTCTCATATAGTTTGATAAACCATGCTGAGCTCCTTATATGAAGAAGGCAATGTAAGTGCCAGGCACAACCATTAGCTAAGCTAATTTTCTCCATGTGTGTGTGTTTGTATATGCATTTTTATACATGTATAATATGTTTATATAAATCTTTACATAATTCATCAAAATGTTTGTCTGTATAATTTTCACCTTGCAACATGCAGCTAGTTAAATTTTCTGCATCACCCTGTAGTGATCTAAAAAGGATCTCAGCTGCGCTCTCCTGTCTGTGCTGATAGCCCTTGCTATCTATAATCTATCTTGGCCTTTACACCTCCAGAAAATTAGAGACTTAATCTGTGAATAGTTACTAAGAACATTTAAGGATAAAATAAGTATGTAGCCTGGGGATAAGAAATGTTCACTGTTCTTCACTGAGGCTTTCAAAGAGCTTAAAGAAAATACCTCCCACCAGCTGGTCTACAAAATGTGTGACTTGTACATTGGTAAACCTGAAAAGTCAACAACCATATATGATGTTAAGATTTGCCAGCCAGAACCCACAAGTCATATACAGAGACCTTTGCTCTGTCCTTGCTAAGTTGAGGACTGGATTTTAGTTGCAACTGGCTGGAAGAAAAAAATTGCCTCGTGGAAGAAAAATTTCCGTTAGAATAAAGCCAAAAGCATCAGTCAGTGACCCAGCTGGACGTGCCTTTACACCAGGGCACACCAGGGGCAAGAAGGAGGGGACACGGGGGTGTCCCACAACACATGCAGAAAATCCCTAAATTAGACCAGCCCTTAAGCCGACCAACAAGTGGTGAAGGGCCTGGGCTGGAGAAATGTAGCTGTGAGGTCTGTGTACCCACAGCATGGAGAAAGCAATGTCTGCTTCAGGAAAGTCATTGCTCTGCATCTCTGGGGAGAGCTAAGGAGGAGCAGGGAGGAGATGGAGCCAAATCCTCATCTGGGTCCTGCTGCACCTCTCAGGCAGGGCCAGGGCTGCATAGAGCTCCTGAAATGCTTTATTCCTAGATATACATTGGGGAAATGCCGGTGTCTCTTTTTCAGGGTTTCTGAGGAGCTGAACTGGAGGCCAAAGCAAACCAGGGACAGCTATCAATGGCTCCATTGAGTGCTGGTGCAAGCACGGTGCAGAGCTGCAGGGCACAGACGCTGAAATGGGGGGGCTGTCCAATCCATGGATCTGTAGGATAATGAAGTACTGGGAAAAGGGGGGGAAGGATGGAGAGGCTGCTGCTGAAAGTGTGGAAATTGCACAGATTCGGAGTTTCCACTCAAAAGTTCTTATAAGGTGCGAAATTTGGCAGAGCTTTGCGGCTCCCATGGTAACCTGTGGATGAAGGAGCCAGGATGTCTGGGGAAAAAGATGGCAGTGATATGTTTTAGAGTCCCGCTAGTTGTCCTCTCGTGTAAGTGAACTGGAAGCCTCTGGCATGACGCAGCACACAGGGAAACACCACAGACCCTGCCAAGATCGCTTGCCCCTGGGGCACAGGAGGCCAGTATGTGCGAGACTCTGCCCTGGGTGCAGCACTGCCTTCACCATCACCTTTTACCCCTGCTCACAGAGTTCACCAGCAAAAACACACACCTCTGTGACCAGCGGACAGCTTCTGATGGCTGCACGCACACACAGAGGTTGGCACTTCTTGCGTCTCCTGGCTGTCTGGGGTGGGATAGAGGGGTAGCAAAGCAGTAGGACAAAAAGCAGAGATATGTGCTTTAGGGTATCAAAACTCAGCTCCTCTCCTGCCCAGTAAATGGTTTTGAAACATTTATCCACCAAATACTTGCCTAAATATCCCACCCCCAAACCTCCAGCTTTATGCACATGGTGGTGTAGAAGTCTTGCTGCTACTGCTGGCAGCTGCCTTCCCTGATCTCCTAGCCAAGAGCTCTGCCCCTGCATGAGGGGAAGGTAAAGAGATGTGCAAAAGATGTAGGAATGAGGTACTGCCAGGATAACGTGCCTTGCTGCAAGGATAATATGCAAGGCACCCATGATCTCTGGAGGAAGGGAGCCCAGCAAATTGTCCTTTCTGCAGACACAGGCTGCAGGCACCAGGCAGTGACATCTTTGCCATGTGAATGGAACACACCCTTCTGAAGTCCTGGTCTTGGAGATCTGCTTTCCGTCTGCTTCCCCAAAAAGACAGGACCAGAGGAGATTGTACTTGATCTTGGGCAGGAAGAACAGCCTGGCCAGGACACAAGCACATATCCTGCATTAACTCTCCATCACATAATGAATGCTGGATATGTTGTCCAGTGTCTCTAGGCAGGAGTGCTGCTCAGGAGAACCATCAGCATGTACTATGCTGTTAAAGGAAGCTCAGGTTCCTCTTCTCTAGCAGTCTCTGGGTTTTATCTCTTTATAAGGCACAGCCAGAGTACTGGCAGGGTTGTTGTTGCTGCTACAGAGGACATGAACAGGTGAGGTGTGGGCTTGAGGGACTGTGCCCAGGGAAAGTCATAGATATCCCTGCTTTCCCCAGCTCTGACATGATGGGACAGATCTGGAAACAGAAGTGTCTTCTCCATGTATGTTGAGGCTCGGAAAACGAGCACTCTATTTGAAGAGCAATCCTTCAGGGTGCTCCTAATGGTGGTTGACACTGCTTGGGTTTCAGCCCCACTTGTTGTCCTTCAGCTGGTAAAGCGGTGAGAGGAGTCTGTGGTGTGCGCACAAGTTTGGGCCAGCCTCAGGGAAGGAAACAGAGGGTCCCACACTGCTGGCATGCACACAGCATGCTTTGGTACAGGGTACAGCCTGGGCTATGGCTCATCTCAGAGCTTGGCCAGCCCAGTGAAAGACAGAAAGAGTCCTGGGATGACAGAAGCAGCTCTCTTCATCTGACTACAGCTTTTGTGAGTCAGGTTGTGTTTGCATAAACTGGGCCTGGTTGCTAGCTGCAAGTTTTCCTGCCCATAACCACCATGCCTTTTAAGGCTTTTAGCAGCACCATAATAGCAATTATTACTGGCAATTCTAATTCTGCCTTACTGTGGGCACATCCTGGATGGAGCAGCCAGTGTGTGATAACACTAGGGAATAATCTTATTTGAGCATTTTTTCTTCTTTTGAACTACAAGGATTCAAGTAAGAGAAATTACTGGCAGAATGGACATGGAAAGAGTGATTTTTTAAGCAAATATTGCAGAAGGCATTTTCAGTGAGGGATTGAGAAAGAAATGTGACCTGTGTCCCATCAGAGCAAGCAGTGCAGCTTTGACACCACAGATGTCCTACAGTCCGACCCCTAGGGAGGGAAGGAGTTCAAGTAACTCATTCAAATAAACACACACTTTGCAGAAAGTTGTGTTTTCTTTCCAAGCAGTGGACAAGGGAAAAAGAAAAGTCTTTAGTAACCCACTGGCTGACAGGTTTCTCCCGATTTCTATTGAGAGAAGGGAAGATATTCTTCAACACATCTTGTCCAAATGGTGGATGTGCCACATTCTGTTCTGAAGTTCCTCCCTTATTCATAGCCTGGATCTTCCCCCTGAGAGTTTGTTGATGGAAAGTGTCCCCTTTACAACCTCCATGGCAGAGTGAAGGGTCTACAGGGGCCTTTGGGCATGGACCTTATAGAAGAGTTCTTGATCTTCAAAGCCTGCAGTTGTCTGGAAACAGAAAGCCTTGTTTCACTCTGCCTTACTCAGATCTTTGCCTTTCCTGTACAATGGAGATCAGAACATGTATCTTATACCCCCACGGCTGGAGAGCTGCAAGACTTGCTTTAGAGTGACACATTGACGTTGCTGTGCCACAGCACCAGCATGTCTGGGCTGCTCTCAACCCAAAACAGCACACTCCAGCTGGCAAGAAAGGGGGTGGCTATATTTTGGCAAGGTAGTGCTTTGCAGCAGCACATGCATATGTCCCTTTCAGGTTCATATTTTCAAAGCCCATTCAGGTATTCAAAGCCCAAATTCACCTGCCAGGCCTTCCCTGGGGTAAATGACTGTCTCACCAGAGCCCTACTTACAGTAGGGAAGCACAACTGCCAGGGGACTTAGTGCTGGGAATGGCAGGACTGTCTCAGAGAAAAAAAAAGATGTTGGACATTTATGTCTGCTGGAAAAGAAATGTCAGAGCAACAAAAGAAAATCCAGATGTGCTGCATTCACATGGTAACAGGCTAATTGGAGACAGCCCCACCTGATTTCTAGCAGCTTAGCATTTCATGCTGCTTATTGACTGAGGATTTGGCACATCTTTAGGAGAAAATACTATTCTTGCTTGGCATTTGATTTTCTTTCAGGAATACTGTTTTTTATTACTGTACCTTCAGCAAGATTTCCTAATAAGAAACTTGAGACCTTTTAGCTCAGCTGGAGTTTTGCCATGGACTTCTGCAAGGACACAATCTTGGCTTAACCCAAAGGGCTGAGAATAAGGCTGGAAGGCAGTGGCAGCAGCGTGTCTCTACAGATGCCCTCCTGCGCTGCAGAAGCTGCGATTCCAGCAGTGCAGAGTTGCTGTCACACTTATATGAATGCATTTGTAGCTCTCACGTGAGGGATGGAGGGGCACTGGACACAAAACAATATCTAAAAGTCAAGCACAGGGTGCAGGATTAGTCCAAAACCCTCCTGGTAAAGGGCAGCAAATAGAGGGAAGCCTCTCTGGGATGGGGATGGGGAGCTTACCAAACAGGCAGATACACCTTTCCCTGCTTAAGAGAAAGCTTTTGATTCCCAGTTTGTTTTAATGAGGCAGGTCCAGAGAGGTTTCAATTAAGTATTTAACAGCCAGTGAATTTTGCAGCTGCCTGCTCCAGTGGGGAATCTAGCCCCTTTCCAGTTAAGCTCAGACACCTGCAGCTGGCGAGTCACCTGGTGCTGAGTTGTGACTCCTGCTTTGCGGGCCAAAGTAGTCCTACCTGTGTTCCTGCTGCCTCTAGGGCTGTTACACCAGGGAGAGCTTGGCCCCATGTAGACAGCAAACTCGCTCCCAAGCTGAGCCAGAGGAAGGCATATGCGTGCAAAGCCCATGATACCTCACATTCCCCACAGCCTGCTTTTCTCCCTAAGAAAACAGCCCAGCTGCATGGCTGGCCCCTGTGTGGTGTAGAAGAAAACTAATTTCCAGTAGGACAAACCCAGAGTAAAGTGGGTTTCAGCATCCCCAGCACAAACCCAGGAAGCTGAATTAATTTCAGATATTTCTGGAATTTCAAGTATTTCATCAAGCGGCTGTGCCCTGCCACAGGCACTTGGTGCCAGGCGAGCTGATAGCCCAGCACAGGAAGGAAAGGCCAAGGCCAGGCTTGCCCCATCCCGGTGTCAGCCACAGCCTCCTGCCCATCTTATTCACACCCTGCCAGCACCTCAGGGCTTCTGCCAGCTCCCTCCAAAACACCTAGGGAGACCAAGTAGCAAGAGACAATCTTTGTCCCTGGCTGATAACACATCCTTCCTCAGAGCCGTCCCCACTGCCAAGCTTTAAATCTTGCTCTTGGGACCATCTGAGCCCAAAGCAGATGCTGGCTGAGCAAACCCACTGGCAGGCTGTCCTGGGGCTGGAGCCTCCTGTGCATGACAGCAGGCACGTAAGCTTGGTGGCCTGTCAGAGGAGACATTTCTCTAAGGGGTGGAACAGGCCAAAAAAAAAAAAAAAAAAGAAAATCAGTCCCCTTCAAGGTTTTCAGTGCTGTAATAAAAGTCCCTGTGTCCTGGATACCAGGGAGGTCTGGAGGAGGAGGAAGAGAGGGTGAAAGTGAATTAAATGGGCCTTTCAGGAACAGAGAGAGCACTTAATCTTCTCTAGCCCATTTAGTGCAGATGCTGTTGAAGCCTTCCTGCCATGATAGCCAGCAGAGCTTGGCCCACATTGTCTTTTGCAGACACCGTGCAGTCCCAGAGGAGGGCTGAGCTGGCAGAGAAGAGCAGGGCAGGAGGGGAAGGGTGTGTGCTGGCTTGAGAAATAATGATCAGCTTTGACACAAGATGGATCTGGGAGCACAGTGTGCCCAGGAGCACAGAGACAGCGTGCACCTCACCTTGGGATGAAACATAGTGCTTATCTCTGCACTTGCTTACTTCTGTACCAGGTTCACTGACCTATGAGGAAGATGAGCTACAAGGTGGGGTGGGTTGGTGGGGGAGCATAAGGCTGGGAATTGAAAGTATTTGTATCTGAAAGTCACCTTCACATGTGGGCACTGATGGTGCCAGAAGGGACTAAAGCCTGGAAGGCTGGGTCAGGGTACAGCTCCAACACAAGCAGAGGGAAGAAATGGGCAGACACTTGTGTTACATGGCCAGGGCACAGGCAATGCTCTGGACAATGCCAGTAGGGATGAGTGGTGGGCTACAGCTGCTAGCAGATCTTCAGCTGTGCCCCTATCCCACGGAGACAGCAGAACCCCCTGCTCACCACTGCTGTGCTTCCTGACCACACCTGCACACTCTCCTCCGCTTAGCCCACTTGCCTCACCCTGTAAATACTTAGGATGCTCTAGCACCCATTGATGCAGAGACATAAGAACAGGAGGAAAATCCCAGGGGCACAAGCTGGCACACTGCAAACCTCAGCCATGACCACATCCCTGCCCAGCTCTGCTGATCCTCACTATTCCCTTGATCCACAGTTATCCTGCTCATAACAGCTGTGCCTCTGAGCACCTATAGCTCTCAGTGCTAGTCTTGTACCCATATTACCACCAGCACTTCTATAGCACAGCTCTCTCCCATGACCATACCCCAGCAGCTCAAGAGCATCTCTATTTGTTTGGGTTTTTTTTTTTGCTACAACTGTCCTGGCTTCAGCAGTGAAGGACATCTTGCTCTTTTGATCAGCTCTGGAAAAGGGGACAAACCCAAACCCTGCTGCTATGATTAGTAAGTGATTAAAAAAAAAAGCAGTAAGTGGCTGTAGGACCTGCTTTTGCACAGGGTGCAGCCTAAGAGCCATGTCTGAAAGGCAGAGAAACTCCTTGGGATTTACACCCCAGCACATACCTTAGAAAACACATTCCCAACTCAAATACTCACTACTTTCTAGAAGAAAAATAGATCCCCAAGTGCTTCTTCTCTAATAAGACTACAGAAGTGTAAATAGCTAAAACTAATTCAGAGTGAACAAGCCTGACTAGCAAGCTCAGATAAGGAAAACAACCCATCCCTCCTCCAGGCATCCTGGGTTCCCATATGCTCACTTAAAACACCACCAGAGGCAGCTCCTGCTTTATATAGGACAGAGGCTACAGGTGGGCCAGTGCAGCCCTTCACGCCAGCACAGCTGAGCCTGCCCGGCTCAGTAGTGGGGCTATATAAGACTGGGTTCATCCAGGCCCTTTTTCTTTTGTGTAAGGATTTAGGTGGTGGTGGGGGAAAGAGAAATAATTTTTGTTAGGCAGCTGGTGTACAGCCAGCAGTACCTATGGAGTCAGGGAAAATTGTGCTGAAGTGCTGCAGAGATGAGGAGTACTAGGAATACCTAAAAATAAAAGCCTTTGGGTTATAAGGACTTAAAAGAAAGCTATTCCTTAAACAGTTGGTAGCTGCAGCCTAGGGTCAGCAATGCCTTCTACCTGAGGCTGTATGAACTGAGAACATTAATTGAGCCTCCTGGGTATGTAAGCCTCTTATCTACTTATACACAGCGCTTTATCTGAGCTCGGAAAAAATGAGATTATTAGCTACTTTTAATGAACAGCAGTAGGATGTGCATGCTCACCTACTCTTTGCTGGAAGATGCTTCCTTCTCTTTATGTTTCTCTCTAAAACTGTTAGCTTTTTAGGACATGAGCCAAGACTTCAAAAGGGATGTAGGTGTCAGAGGAAAGGAGATGGCTCCTATTCATCATTTAGGGGCTGAGGGTTTGGCTCCTTAATCCTACAGGTGCTTCTCAGTTTCTCAGGTCTGACATCTCAAAGCTGTCACATGGAGCTCTCCCTGCCTTCCTGTCTTGCTTAAATGACTCCCTATTTAGGGAGGCAGCCTTTGAAACCTCTTTCCTCAGCACGTTGCTGTGCCCACGCTCTGTCTGGGGTGCACATCAGAAGGAGAAGGTGGATGGGCCACAGCTCCTGGCGGGCACAGAGACCTCAAAGATGGATGTGGTGGGGTGGAGGTTACGCTTTGGGTAATTTAAGTGCAACTTGCTGGCTATGAAAGAACCTCTGTAAGACCCAAGTTCCTACATCAGAGAGCAGTGGATGCTGCTCTGGGTTGTGCTTATGGCTTGGGGGTGGGGGGCTTGGCTGGGAGTTACCCACAGATTTGCTCCATGCTTTTTAGGGATCATAGGAAGAAAAGCAGTGTGAAAACAGCACCACACTGATGCCATCCCAGGCTGCCTTCTTCCTCTTGCCACCAACAGAGTGGGGGGACGTGTTGGCTCACCAGCCCCAAGGGCCTTGTGCCTGGAGGAGGAAGCAGATAAGGAAGAGCCTATCTGCAGGAGCAGATTAAAACCCCCTGGCCTGGAGTTTCCCAAGGCAGTCTGTCGCCAGCAAAGGGCTTGTGGGAGCCCTGTCTTCCCTCCCACTGCCAGCCCTGCCTCTCATGCTGCTGCTGGCATGCCTCCTGATGTGATCCCTGCTCTGGATGGCCTCGTGATCCAAGGGTGACTTCCACCAGCTGCTGCCTTTTCTTTAATGTCTCAGAGATCTGTGCTTGCTTTTCAGATCCCCTTTCCTGATTGTTTTGAAAGACAGATGCCCTCTGGCCTTGCTCTCTTTAAGAGCCATGGCTTTTCTTGCTGCTAGTGGGCTGTAAACATCTTTCCTGTTACAAATGTGCCCTTTCAGTTGCTTTCTGGCTCTAAGCAGCATTGCTTTTTTGCTTCTCTTTGGAAGCTGATTCTCATTTATTGCCCTCTTCTCCATAAGCTGCTAGTACTGGCCAGGAGAGATGGCGTAATTTCCCCTCTCCTAAGCTATATTTCTTAACAAAATTACACATGGATCCACCATTGTCTTTAAAGACACTGTACTCAAGAGAGGATTCAGGCCAGGATGTGGGTTTGAAAGTGCTGCAGGGCTTTCTCCTTGCTCTCCCATGGTGTTTGGACCTGGAGGTTAATTGGGAACCTCAGCCATGGGGAACCAGCAGTGCTCTGCAGCTCAGGGTGAGATGCAGGAGCAGAGCAGGTACCAAACCAGGGTTTTATCATCCTCTCTGCTCACACCTAGGTTCAACCCAAGGCTTTGGTCCCTGTGGGGACCAAGCACGCTATAAAGTTGGCCAATGACAGAGCTAGAGGCTGGGGCAGGCACCTTCCAGCTCTGGTTCCTGGCCCTGATCCTGCTCCAAAAGGTTGATTCTTCCCAAAATCCTTCAATCATTTTTTAGCTCCATTCTCAGCTTGGTTTTTCAAAGCTGCCTCTCCTGCTCTGTCTGATGGCTGATCTAACATCCATCTCTCGTGTCTCACTTCTTGTCCCTGCTTAACTGCTTTTGCCCATAGGAAGCAGGAGGGAAATAAAACCCCTGTAACTGAGGATCTCAAAGTGGTTTGCAAACCTCTTTTCTCCCCACTGTGATGCTGTTTGTTCTGGTGGTGGGAAAACTGAGTCAGGGAGCAGCGATGGGGTCATGTGCAGTTCTAGCATCAAAAGCCTGGCAGTGCTGGAGCAGAAATGCTTTGCAGGATCCTGGGTGCACAGCCTGCCTTTCTGCCTGTGCACTTTACCCTGCTAACCAGCCCCTTCAATACAAAACAAGCTGTGGTTGGCAGTGGTTGCGTTGCACTGGAGCCTAATAGTGCCAACCCCTGGGATGGTGACGATTGGTAAGGCGGGGGGGGAGGAATGGGGGGACGGGGGGACATGAAGTGGAGAGGGAGCTCTTAAAATGCTGGGGGTGTTGGCATGAGGCAAAGAAATGCAATAGCAAGAGGGCTTGCTTCCAAACTTATATATATGNATTGCTTTTTTGCTTCTCTTTGGAAGCTGATTCTCATTTATTGCCCTCTTCTCCATAAGCTGCTAGTACTGGCCAGGAGAGATGGCGTAATTTCCCCTCTCCTAAGCTATATTTCTTAACAAAATTACACATGGATCCACCATTGTCTTTAAAGACACTGTACTCAAGAGAGGATTCAGGCCAGGATGTGGGTTTGAAAGTGCTGCAGGGCTTTCTCCTTGCTCTCCCATGGTGTTTGGACCTGGAGGTTAATTGGGAACCTCAGCCATGGGGAACCAGCAGTGCTCTGCAGCTCAGGGTGAGATGCAGGAGCAGAGCAGGTACCAAACCAGGGTTTTATCATCCTCTCTGCTCACACCTAGGTTCAACCCAAGGCTTTGGTCCCTGTGGGGACCAAGCACGCTATAAAGTTGGCCAATGACAGAGCTAGAGGCTGGGGCAGGCACCTTCCAGCTCTGGTTCCTGGCCCTGATCCTGCTCCAAAAGGTTGATTCTTCCCAAAATCCTTCAATCATTTTTTAGCTCCATTCTCAGCTTGGTTTTTCAAAGCTGCCTCTCCTGCTCTGTCTGATGGCTGATCTAACATCCATCTCTCGTGTCTCACTTCTTGTCCCTGCTTAACTGCTTTTGCCCATAGGAAGCAGGAGGGAAATAAAACCCCTGTAACTGAGGATCTCAAAGTGGTTTGCAAACCTCTTTTCTCCCCACTGTGATGCTGTTTGTTCTGGTGGTGGGAAAACTGAGTCAGGGAGCAGCGATGGGGTCATGTGCAGTTCTAGCATCAAAAGCCTGGCAGTGCTGGAGCAGAAATGCTTTGCAGGATCCTGGGTGCACAGCCTGCCTTTCTGCCTGTGCACTTTACCCTGCTAACCAGCCCCTGCAATACAAAACAAGCTGTGGTTGGCAGTGGTTGCTTTGCACTGGAGCCTAATAGTGCCAACCCCTGGGATGGTGACGATTGTTAAGGCGGGGGGGGGGGAATGGGGGGACGGGGGGACATGANGGGGGCTATGGAGTGGAGAGGGAGCTCTTAAAATGCTGGGGGTGTTGGCATGAGGCAAAGAAATGCAATAGCAAGAGGGCTTGCTTCCAAACTTATATATATGTTAAAAAAAAAAAATCCAAACCCAAAAGCTGGAGCTAAAAAGGCAGCTTGAGGAATGAAGCTGCTGGAGTTTTCCGAGAAGGCTCCCAAGATGCACAATGGGAACATCTGTACCTCTGCCGGCGCCTTGGACGGATCTCAGGCCGCAGAGCAGGGCTGGCGTCAGCCAGCTACAGCCATGCCTTGATGCCGCCCTCTCCCCCAAAACCCCTGCCTTGGCACGGCTCCTCCCGCCGCCCGGCTTGCCTCACAGCAAGCCGTAAATCCCCTTCTCATGTCTCTTCCTTCGCCATGGGCTCTGCAGGTTTTGAGCAGCTGAGCATCCCACAGCAGGAGTGGGGGAGAAGGAGGTTTGGCCCTGGGAACAACCATCCTCTGTGCTGCCCGTGAAAGGTGGTTTCATAAGGCTCTTGCTCAAAACGGCCTGTTATCGGGATCTGCTGAGCAGGTCAGCCCCGCTCCCGGGGCCGGAGAGACAGGCCAAATAGGTGCACACATGTGTAGTGTCTTGGTCCTGGCACGGGTGTTTTCCAGCCTTGGGGGATTCAGGCAGCCAGGATTGATCCTGATCCTGCCTGTGAAGCCTGTTGTGGGGCTGGGGGATGGCTGTCTCTCCCCCTGCCTTCATACCTGGTGCCCATTCCCAGTGAGGGGGTGAGTGTGTGCCCACAACTCCTTGGCAGAGCCTGGCAAAGCCCTGTGAGTTCCTGCTGCGGCAATTCCCGTGCAGGGAGCTGTTGGGAGGTGAAATGGGTCCCTTAGGGGAGGCAGTGGTAGCCTGAGGTGGGGGACACATTTAGAGGCAAGTCCAAGGGAAAACTCCCTCCCCTTAAACCTGTTCCCCATCAGCTGCTTCATCTTTCTCTCTCCCCACTGCCCCTGTCCCCTCCTGGGGGGCTTGGTGCTTGCCTGGTGACAACTGAGGAGCTTTGGGAGGAGATAGAGCCCAGCTGTGCTGAGCATCTCCCACCACCTGGGACAAGCAGCAGTGGTCAGCCATGGCTGGACCAGGCTGTGGCCCTTGGCCAGCCTCTCGGTGAGGGCATTGGTGCTGCAGCGCAGCTGGGAGAGCTGCAGAAAGGACCCATGCCCCAGGGAAGCAAACTGGTGCTCAGATTTAGCCCGCTTCATCCTGGCTAGCATCTGTGCAGGACAGCCTGAAGCAGGCGAAGCTTTGGGACCAAGGAGGGGTCAGCTTTCTGGATGCTCCCTTCTTAACTTTGTGCCCATGTTCCGTTATCAGAGTATGAGTTAATGGATTTATTCTCTGTTAAATCCTTTATACGCTTGGGAAACCTGCTGAAATGGGTCAAAACCAGACACCTTTAACAATTTTTGTGGTCTCTTAATGAAAAATTCACCTGTTTGAGCAGGCAGGTAGATGCTTGGTTCCCTGCTGCAAGTTTTCTCTCCTGAACTACAAGTAAACATGGAAAACACATTCATGTTCAATGTAGCACAGGCTACAAAAATGATTCCTTCATAAGTGGATGTATTTTACACAAAAGTAAATTATAGAGATAACAAAGGTGTGTATCTGTACTGCAGTGTTCCTCCTAACACTGGACTTAGGTGCTAACCATGGAGTTTTATTTGTCAGGATGAAGGCAGTGGATTGTCAGGTCCCTGGGCACAAAGAGGCAGGTCTGCCTTCTGCTCAGAGGTGAAGGTTTCTGAGGGTGGGAGTCAGCTGGGAGGAAGGTGCCATTCCCAGAGGTGGGACGGACCTGTGTCTGTCCAAGGGAGGCGCATCATTCGATCATTGAAGAGCGTCCCCCACAGAGGTACCTGGGACTGAATTCCCAATTTTTTGGGTTGGCTTGGCCAAGCCTTCCTCCAACAAGAGAGACCTGGAAGATCAAAAGCAGGTTCTGTAGGCAGTTGTTGTATTCATGAACTCATTCTTCATATTCATCCCCAAAATAAGAGACACTGGGGAGGCCTCTGACTGCCATTTTGCCCTCTTTTACATCTTTTTATTGGAGCCAATGATGCCAGAGGCCAAGAGGCCTGTTCTTGCCTCCTGCTGATGTTAGCTCCTCAGGGCTCATCGGCAACGTGTCTCCCTCCAGGACATTTGGGCTGCTGCTGCTGAAGGCAAACATAATTTCTCCCATGTTATTTCCCACTCAATCTGCCCAGCATCCAAAAAAAAAAAATTAAAATATAAAAGTAATAATAAAAAACTTAGGAGCAGTTTCTGGCCTTTGTGGCTCAGACCCCAATGTCTGGATAGCTCTGCAGGACCCAGAACAGTGTGAATCCCTGCATACAGGCAGGACTCAGGGTTTTCCTGTGGCAGGGCAGAGACGAGCAGCAACAAGGAGCAGTTTTTGGAGCAGCTTTTTTGCCCAGAAGTCCATACTAATGCCATCTGAAAATGACAACAAATGCTGCTCTCTGTAGCTCTGGCTTTGATCTTTTCCATCATTCTGCTATTTTAAGAGACCAGCAGGTTAAGGAGGATGCTGGCATGTCCTACAGTACCACGACAGAGTGGCCTTGTGTGACTTGGCCCCTGGAACTTGCCTCTCACGGCTGGGATTCCCATTTTATAAAGGCAGAAGTGGTTTCTAATAAAAGGGAAAGAGTGTCCATCCTGGCCAGGTGAAGGCCAAATGCAAACAGTGACCTCCCAGGACAGCAAACAGAGCCCGGCGCTGACCTGCAGCAGCCCCAGCCATTCCTGCTTTGGGTGCCCCACGGATGCCCTGCATCCCTATCCCATCACACCCTCCTGCTCTGTGGCAGGGCTCTTCCCTAATGGAGACAGCTAATGCTGCTTTATGCCCATTGATTTATATTTCTAAATTAATAAATATCCTCCTAGTAACACTAATGTGTCTTAGCTTGTCTTACTTCTCTTTCCCTTCTGCACTGGAGCTGCAGAACTACATCTGTACGTGGCTTTTTGGTGACAGCTGTGGACTGTTATTAGCTATTTTATTCAAATGCATTCTCCATGGAATTGCCTCTTTGCCCATCCCATCTTCTCTCCCTGTTTTGGGGATGTAAACCATCTTCACAGTGGCAGAAATATAAAATACTGAGGGATTCGGATAGACCCGGGATATGGAGAGGCCAGTGCTTGCAGTGCGTTACCGGACACAGAGCCAGACCCCAAAGCCCCCAAAATGCACAGGGATTTAATTGTGCGATGCAAGTGGCTTTCACACTCCTTTTGTGCTTGTGACCTGCCTAAAATACACCCTGGGAACCCGGAGCAGAGCCGGGCCCTGTCCCATCCCCAGCCTGCAAGGGGATAACTCAGAAACCAGCAGCCCGAGGGCACCATCTAGTGAATAGCCGGGACTGCACAAACCTGGAACGGGCAGAAATGGAGTGAAAACCGGGGGGGTGTCTCCCCAGGGGGACAGCCCAGAGGAGTGGAGAGTCATGTTTTGTGCTTTTCCCCAACTCCAGTTATTTTTTAAATTTCTCCATCAGGATTCCCTGGAGAAGAGCCTTTGCCACGCTTCATCCATTGCGGCAGAGATGTTGGCCTGGGGCACACCGCGATTGCTGCTATTCCCTAGTCAGGTGGCATTGGAAGGAGGATGATATTTTGTTTTCCTGTTTGGGAAAAAAAAAAATAAAATAATAAAGAGTTATTTCTAATGCTTTGTGAGGAGCCCTGGGCATGCGGGAGCAGAGTGCTGCAGGCAGCTTTGTTGTGGGGCACGTCTGAGCTGGAGGCAGGGGCTGTGCTTTCAGCTGAGCTGAAACTTCCCCTTTGAATTAGAAGAATCTAAAAACCACCATAGGTGCTCTAACATCTCCCTGTCATCCCCAGGGTGAGCTGGTACAGGAAAAAGCAGGCTGAAAGACCACGTTTGCTGAAGAGCTTAAAGCTCCCTGAGACGATGCAGCAATTGGAGATGGAGGAAACACCATGCCACGCTGCTGCTGCTCCCCATGCTGGGTGGGCTGAGCTGGGTCCTTCCGCACCAGTGCCTTACTGGGAATTGCACACATTGCTGGGAGAGAGCTGACCTGCATCTCGGTGTTCCCAAGGAAGAGGCGTTTCTGCAGCCCAAAAGCAATGCTGTGCCTCAGTGCCCTCTGCCATCGTCCCACAGCTCCCAGCCTGCCTCCTGCAAGGTGTCTCCATACCCACTGACCCCAGGGCCAGCCCCTGGTCCCCCTGGCCATAAGCTCAGCGGTTATTTTGTGAGCTGGCTTGCAGGGAGGCTATTGCTAAGGCATGGGCATCTGACCCTGCTCTCCTCAGAGCCCTTTCCCTGGGCAGCTGCTGGAGAAGAGAATCCCAGGGCATGGACATGGGAAGGTGACATTTCCGAACAAGACCACACCAGTGACCAACCCCTCAGCTCCTCCTTTACCCGGCAGTGCTGGGGAGCACCCCACATACCCCCGGCACTGCACCCCTTGAACACCTCCTGCCCCGGAGGTAGCATCTTCAGTGGCTCATGGCCCCTGCGGTCACTTGGCATCCAGTGCCAGCTCGCTCCACGGGTGCAGGGCTGTGGGGTGCCTCTGGTGGGGTCCCTTGCCATGCTGGGGCTGGGCCTGACACTCAGGCTGCCTGCACAGGGGGATGGAGCCATGGCTGAACGGGAGGGCGTTTCTCCCCCTGGGGCTTCCTTGTGCTGTGCTTCCAGCAAACCCTTCTCATGCACCCAACACACCCGCAGAGCAGGGACCGAGGGGTATGTGGGCACCCAGGTCAGGCCACCCCAGCCCGTCCAGCACAGCCTTTGCAGCCCTTTTTGGGCCTGGCTCTCTGGGGAGGATGGGGCGTGCCAGGAATCGTGCCTTTTCCTGTCATCCGCAGACAGTCACGATGCTTAAGTGGCTTGTTTTTCATTAGGGAAAGGCTGTTGCTAGGCCACCCTGGTCCCCGGCATTGGTTGGGAAGGGGTTTTGCAGCCAATCCGGGAGGCTGCGCTTGCGGTTCGCACACGCACACACATGCACACGCACACATGCACATGCACACCCCTCCTGCAGCCGAAGTGCTAAGCGGCTGCCAGATGTGCCTATTCATTTCCACATCACACCTATTCGCTTCTTCCGGCCAAGCAGGTTATTAAGGCTCCTGAGATTTTAATTTATAGCTGTCTGTGAGTTTTCTGCCTTCTAATTCATGCCTGGGGAGGAGAGGAGAGGGGGGATGGCGGGTGGGGGTACCAATGGGGTGGGAAGCACAGGGAGGCTGGTTCCTCCCTCTGCTGAAACCAGTTTGGTCTCTGGTGAGTTGCCTGAAGCCTCCATTCTGCAAACAGGGTGAATTGTCTGTCCCACAGCGAGGGGACAGACTGCCCCAGGTTAGGGGCTTGCTCTGGGCTGTTATTAGGTACAGGCATTGCTCCACCCCAAGACATTTAGGGATTACATGGCACTTCAACCACCTGTGCTGTGATAACCGGAGCCAGCACCAAAGCAAACCCTCCCTACATGCTGTGGCGTGCCCTGATCCATGGGTGCTGCTCCCAGCTGTGGTCCCCAGGCAAACATCCCCCAGCAGCCGTGAGAGGTCATGGACCACAGCCAGGCACCGGTGATGCAGGTCAGGGGAATCAGACACATCCCTGGTGTGGGGTCTCCTGGTACAGCTGCTATTTTGCTACGGTGCTTTTTTCCAGCACCCTATGGGTGTCTGACACCTACCCAGCAGAAGCGGAGCCCCAGGTGCACAGGTGAGGCAGGGTGAGAGCAGAGCCAGGGAAAGGCAGGATGGGGGCATGCATCCTCTTTTACAGCTGCAAAGCTTTTGCCATGCCTGATAGGAATAGACACCAAAAACATACAGAAAACTGGGGACATACCATGCGAAACTCAGTTTCTGAGTGTCCCCCATGAAAACCCCTGTGCAGCAGGAAGGCAAAAGTGGGGGGGAAGCTCAATAAACACAAGGGAAAGCATTGAATTGCTGTCTGCTGCTCAAGGAGAAGCTGTTGCTAGACAGAAGTAAAAGCCGTCGCCATCGGCTCCCATTGGCTCAGCCCCACTCCAATGACGGGCTTATCAGTTACCTGCTCTCGCAGCTGGCTGGAAAAAAATCATTCGACAATGTTTTCCCTCTGATAAAAAAGCCCATTGCTGGATTCATGGGTTTGGGTTAATCATTATTCAGGGTCGTTGAGACAGCAGCTGAGTTTTCTGCAAATTCTTCAATTATTACGAAATTTTGCGTAAATGGTGAGCCAGCCCAGCTCTCCTTCACATGCCTAAAGATGCTCAGCCTCCCAGCATGAGCACCAGTGGGCTGCTTGGGTGATGAACCAGAGCAAAGCTTGGCTGCTTTCAGCAATAGCAACTCCCTGGCATGTAGGTGAATATTCACAAACACCTGTGAAAATCCTGATTAGCTCTTGAAAGGTTCACCAGCTGCAAATGGGATGAGTGTTGCCATTCAGATTTTTCAGAGCAAACATCGCTTCACCGGCAGGGAGCAGGTTGCCACCACCCCTCATCATCCATGGTGGGGTTTGCTCCTCAGCAACTCTGCCTCAGGGGGCTTCCAGAGCAGAACATCAGGGTTTTTCCAGCCCTTCAAATCTGATGTAAATGGGGATTGACCCCCCAGAAATTTGTTTCTCAGCTTCCCCTGAGCTGGAGGTCACAGCACAAAAGTGAAGCTTGCAGGACAAGTGAGCACCAAAAGGTAGCTGGCCTTTGCCTGCATCGCTGCCTTCAAATTTGCCCTCAAAGCAGGGGGATATTTCAGCAGGAGGGTTAAATCAGTGTAGTGGCAATGAGGACAAGCTCTCAGAGGCAGCCTGGGACTTTCCCAGCACCTCATGCTACCATGCAAACCTGGGGCTGGGCTGCCAGGAAGCACGTGGGGCAGCCGTGCAGGCAGGCTGGGGAAGCACGTGGGGCAGCCGTGCAGGCAGGCTGGGGTGCTCCGCTGTGGGCAGGCAGGGAAAAAGCTGCCCTAGATCACAGGGGTTGAGTGCTTAGAGAAACCTGTCCCCTGCCTGGCGCCCAGCCCTGGCTTACTTTTGGAATTGGGTCTCAGTAAATTGTTTGGATGGTCAAGACTTCAGAAATGTTTTTTTTCTTTTTTTCCTTAATTACACCTTCCCCTTGCCGCTGGCTGACGGCAAGGCAGGCTGAGTCACAGGCTGATAAAGACTCGTGGCCTTCCACCTCCTTTTGCAGCTTTCTCCAGCCTCATCCCAACACACCTGTGCCTCACATCGAGCCATCACATGGCTTAGGGCAAGTCAGTGCTACGGGGTGGTGAGACAGGGTGGGCTGGGGGGACAAACAAGCTGGGAGCTGTGGGGTGCCCCATGCAAGCTCCCCATGAACCCATGTACTCCCCTGAAGGGATGAGGTTAAATGGGCCAGGTAATATGGCCATGAGCAAAAGACCCCTCTGCTGTGCCCTTCCTCCAGGTCTGCATTCCCAGGAGCAGAGGGCAGAGCTGCTGTGTCAGCTTTGGGAGGCCACCATCTTCTGATGGTGCTGTGTGCTGACCCACTGAGCTCCTGTCACCTCTCTCTGGTTTCCTTTCCTGTCACTTCCCTCCTGCTGCCTTGGGAGAGGTGGAAATGGTAAAGAGGAAGAAATGGAGAATAATCTGTGCCAGCCATGCTCCTCCTGCACCCCCATGGTTGCCCCCATGGGGTTCGGGTCCCTCCCGTACCCCACTGGGTCCTGCTGACATTGCACGGCTTCGTGCTGGGGCTCAGCTGAGCTGTACCCTGAGACTTGCAGGGGAGTGGTGCCAGCTGGGTTTTACAGCTTGCTTCATCAGGAACATGCCTGGGACAAACTGCCTCAAGCAGGATTTAAAGACCTACCATGGGGCCATGTGTGCTACAAGGCCTGGTGGAAAGTGTCTCGACCATGAGCTCAGGGCACACCCCAGGTTATTATTTCTGTCAAAGGAAGGCTGTGCCCGGGCCACTGCGAGGGCAGAGCTTTTTGGACACGTCCGATGTGTTTCAAAGCGTTTCTGAGCTGTCCCCGGCTTCCTCTGCTGGGCAGGGAGGAGTTAAGATGGGAAGTGCAAGATGCGTCTTGTAATGGCACTGATGTGTGCGTCAGGTGTGCCTGCGTCACCCGGCTCCTTGGCCGCTTCCCAAGGCTGGGGCTGAGCTCTCCTTCCCTCCCCCGGCCGCCGGGAACAGCCTGGGACCTGTCTAACCTGGCCGTGGGGGACATGGACTCCATTTCAGTGCTGGCTGCTGCACCTGCACCATGCCATAGCTGGGCTCCCACCACCTCCTCTCTCACAGCCCAGGCAGCAGGACTGGCGGGCCCCTGTGCTAAAGAGGTGGCCTCAGCCCTGAGACACCTGGCAAAAAAATACTGATTTTCTATAACCGTGACTGTTCAACTCCTCATGTCCAGCCCCAAACCCCACTCTGGTGCTCACACACCCAGCCGGGGTACATCTGTGCAGCCACAGGTACCTGCATATGCCACCCACGAAGCAGCAGGCTGCAGGCAGAGCCACTGCAGGTGAGCATCACCCCGTCCCCGCACTGTCACAGCAGCCCACCCCGCAGCGCAGGCACAGCTCTCTCTCCCCCAGACCCTGTGTGCTGGGATGGTCTTGCAGGGCAAGCAAATCCCAGCAGAGCCTCCCCTTTACACAGGGAGCTCCCCGAGCTGGACAGCCCAGCTGCTGGAGGGCAACACAGCAGGACACCTTCACCTGCAATGGGTTTTTCCAAGCAGCCAGCAGCACCATCTCCTCCTGCCCTCACAGGGATGTTCCCAGAGCAGATGGGACCAGCCCATACCCCAAAGAACTGCTCACATCAGCCACCATCAGGCCACTCAAAGCACCTTTTCTGGTGGCAGGTGGGTTTTAAGCACCTGGGCACAGCACAGGACAAAGGCAGCGCATGCCCATCCCTTGCCAACCCCATCCCTGCCCTCTCCCTCCTGGAGAGCTGCCAGATTAGATCATGCAACACACAGAAGGGTTCTGCAGGACCAATTTTTAATTCAGAATTGGACAAATACATGAATAGGCTATTTAAAATGAAGTGCATCCTGTGCTCTTGTCCAGGCTGGACATTGATTAGACCCAGCGTTTCTTTTCAGGCTTCACTGTGCAAAGTGAGGAGGAAAGTGGTTGTTTAACTGGCCCTGGGTGATTTGCAGCCTTTGGGCATCAGCAAGACACCTCAGTCCTCCCACGGGAAGACTTGCCACTTGCCCACCGTGGGGGTATCCCCTCCCACAGGACATGAGAGGTGCCCTGGCAGCCCCAGCCCACTGCCACAGCCATTGCACAACCACGGGTGTTCCTCAACCAGGACCCTGCTCGTCCCCGAGCACCAAGTGACAGATGAACACGGCGCAGTCACAATGCTTATTTCTGTGCAACAGCAAGAAGCTGCGACAGCATTTTTGGGAGATTGCCGGTGTCCAGCTGCCACTATTTCCCCATCCCCGAGCAGGGCTGGGGGCATCTGACTCCTCTGCACTGCTATCCGCAGTGGGGCCAGGTGCCGGGCAGGGCACAAGCTCCAGGGAAGGAGGTTGGCAGCTGCCTCCACCTTTAATAGCTGAAGACATCAGGATGGCCCAAAACATGTGGAGGGGATGCTGTCCCCCATTACAGGCTGCTTGCCATCAGGTCTGTGGGCCAGTACCGGTCATCCATGTACTGGTTGCTGTCTGTGGTGGGGTCTGTGACGGGGCTGGGGGGCCGGGGGGGCAGGCTATGGGCCAGCTCTGTCTCCCACTGTACCTCCACCAGTCTGTACAGCTCCATGGCTGTCTGAGCATCCTCCACCGACGAGTGCCCTTTGCAGCCGACCTGAGCAAAGGGGGAAAAGCCTCGTTAGAAAAAGGGTTTGTCAAAAATCCGACAGGTCACCTTGTCTGCTTGCTCAGAAGGACACAAGTGCTGGGGGTTTTGGAGATGGCAAAGGTTCAATGCAGAACAGGAGATACATGCATCTCACACACTTTCTGGAGGGCACAGATCCTGACCCTGCTTTACTGAGATGCTTAATGGTCACCTTGGGAGGTTCTGGGCTCCCCCAGCTTGATCAGAGGCAGGAACGCAGGATGACCAAGGTTCATCTCACAGAGAGCACCCATGGAGATGGGGGACCAGGCTGACCACACAGGCTCATAGCAAACCCAGGAACTGCTCTGCATCTCAAGGTTCCTGGTTCTTACCTGGATCTTTTTATGGAGCAGGTGCCTGGCCAAGCTCTTGAGGGAGACGCTGGCCTTGACGGGCAGCCCTGCCTTCTGGTTCAGCACAGGGATCCGGCTGGTGTCTCGGGTCCTGTCTTTCGGGTGGAAGTACTTCAGGGCTTGGAAGTCATTGTGGATGGCGTGTCCTACCACAATCTTGTCTTTCAAGATCTTCAGGATCTGGAAGCGTCAGAAAGGGTTAGACAGGCAGTTCAGCTAAAGAAACACTAATTAAGTATAAAATAAATCATTTTGTGTCAAATTCAAGTCCTTCAGTTCTAAATTTTTAGGTCCCCAGAGCAGTAACAAGTGAACCAACCCACTGCATGGCTTTGGAGGCTCCCCGTTCTCTGCTTGTGTCTCCGCCTCAGGGCGGCTCAGCATGGGCCACCAAATATCCCAATTCGTGACTGGCAGATAATACAGCCTTTTTTTTTTTCCTCATTTCTCTCTTTTATCCCTCACCTCTGCCTGGGCAGTCTTGAAGGGAATTGCCTTCTTCATGTGCTGCTTGGTGATGCCACTCCAGCGCGTCCGGTAGTCCACAATGGGTAGCTCAGGCTGGACGTATTTGTCATAGATGACGTCCCCGTCGTAGTTCACCACGGAGCACCGTGCCAGCTCGCTCAGCCTGCCCTGAGGACCGGTGCCCACCATCTCACAGTCGATGGCCACGTATTTGCCCGGGCTCAAGAGTGGGGAGCACGTCCGCACCCCCTTGGAGCTCCCATTCCCCTGGGACAGCAGCACGGAGTGGTGCCTGGCTACGCTGTCCGGAGAGGCGGATGGCGACAGGGGCGCGGAGACAACCGGTTTGGGTTTGGGGGCCTTCCCGCAGCGCAGTGCTGTGGTGCCACCGGCCTTGGCGAGCGTGCTGCGTGCCTCCGGCCCCGCCACGGGGGCCCGGCTGCCCAGGCACCGGCTGGGGCTCAGCAGCCCCTTCTGCTCCAGCAGCGCCCGGCGCTCCATGAACCGCTGGTGCTTGCGGCTCTTCTTCTTGCTACGACCCTGCAGCGTGCCGGGACCCTCCGGGGGCTGAGCGCAGCCGCCCGCAGCAGGGCCATGGGCGTCTGGCGGGGTGCACACGGAGTCCGTCGGGGTGGGCAGCAGCGGGGTCATCTGCCCTTTGCCAGGGGGCATCCCTGCTAGAGTGGGCACAGAGGGGCATGAGTGCCGTGCAGCCCCCGCGCCCCCTGTCAAAAGGGACACGCATACCCCGCAGCAACCCTCCCCCCCCACCCCGTGCGGGCAGGCACGAGCAAGCCAGGCAGAAGCTATGGGGTGGGGGGGAACGGACACACTGTCACACCCTGTCCCCACGCTCTCGCCCCCCCACTGCCCAGACCCAGCCTGC
>VZTV01096812.1:45861-61753 GCA_013400875.1 Anhinga rufa | reverse complement strand
TTTTTTTCCTATTTCTTTTATGATTTTCTTCTGGCTGTTAAACCTCGTCCTTAAATCTGCTGCTCTGTGTCTTGCATCTATTGCTTCCATCCCTGCTGTTTGGCTAATTAATCCCCCCTAAAACGAGTAGTTCCAGTGCCCCACAATCACTTGCTGGGGAGCCCTTGCAGGTCTCTATGTAGAAATTTATACTCTTTTCTGGTGTTTTTGGTGAAACTGTGCATTACAGCTCTTGGGGATGGTTCATTTGGGGTTCCTCGGCCTCTTTACCCCATTCTTCTCCCTCTAAGCGAGGCATGAGCTGACTGCCACTGCATGAGTGGGAGCAAACTTGAGCCCTGGTGTGAGGGAAAGAGGCTTGTGTTGCTGGTGGCATTTCTCCACCAGCTCCAGGCGGGCGAGGAGATGGAGTCACTGGCTGCTCTTCTCCCTCACGCCCTGTGGTGGGTCAGGAGATTCAAGCGCCTCGACCGTTCAGTGCTTCTTGGTTGATAGCTTCTCCCCGGACGCATTGCTGTTGCACTTGTGGGTCTGATCAGTCTTGGCTTGTCCACAACAAACCCATCCACCTCCCCTCATCTTTGCTCAGTGACTCCTTCCTTCCCGGGCTGTATGTTTTGCAAGAGGCATGCTAGTCTCTTCAGAAGTGTGAAGTTTTAGCTGTACCCTCGTGGTTACAAAGAAACCTCAACAGGAGAAATTATGGGCACATGGGGAAGAAGGGAAAAGCTTTTTTTGGTTTGCCAAGGCCATGCTAGCCCAGGCTGCAAGGGAACAGTGGTGTCATTCTTCTCCCCTACCCCAGATGCAAGGATGGAGGTGGAAAAAAGTCAAAATAGCTTTGAATGGGTCCATCAGTGCACCATGGCCTCCTCTGATCCCACTGACCTCTGGGTCATCAGTAGATAGTTCTCACGTGGTAGAAGTTCTCCCTTCGGTAGAAGCCTTGTGCCGAACAGGGATGCCACTTGTCTCCACAAGATCCTGTGGCCTGGCAGGGATGGAGCGTTTGGCACCAGATGGTAGAAATCCCATTTCAGATGTGGCAGATGAGCCGAGAGCCGAGATGAAGGCATAGCATGCCAGAGCCTGGGAGAGGTTTCTGTGGTGTTTGTACAATTTGAAATAATAATGAAATCTGTAAAACTCTGGGTAGAGCACGACTAGAATAACAGGCTAAATTTGTCGGATGAATAATTTACTAGAAGTGATTGGCTCCGCTCCAAGAGCACAAGCCTGATCTCAGGCTGAGCAGCCTGGGTGGCTCTGTCCTCGGCTGGGAGCTGGTGTCTCCTGCCACCTGGTCATTGCTCCTGCAATAAAAGCTGGTGTCCAGCAGAGGTGCCTGCCCCCAGGCCATTGCCTCCCAGGGCTACAGGGCTTCCTGCAGAGCTCCTGGTCCCCTTGAGAAGGTGTCTGCAGCTTATTTTCTGCAGCTTTGCAGAGTGGAGGTGGTGGCAGTGGGTGTCTGTCACCATCTCCAGGCTTGTGGTCTCACCCGTCCTCTGCCTCTTTCCCTTCCCCAACCACTTCTCTGTCCTCAGCCTCGGTGCCAAACGGGTGGAGGAACAGAGATGTCTTGACATTTGGGATGGGAAGGGAAATGAAGTCCCAGCGCTGGGAGGAGATGGCTGCTGTGGCTGCAGCAGCCAATTAATGTGATCATGTTTATGAATGTGGATCAGTAATTCCAGGTAAACTCCACGAGAACAGTGCTGCAGGCAAGCAACGCCTCCCGCCCGCCCGGGAGCCTGCCGGCTGCCAGCGGTCCCTGACAGTGCCAGCACATTCCTGCTGTGACTCTAAACTACCTCATTTCCCGATCCCAACCCGGACACGGCTCATTTTGTCTATTACTGTGATGCTAGAGCTCATGCCCTTCTTTGCAGGGCTGGTTGCACCCGTGTCCCCCTGGACCTCTCTGCCCCGTCTCTGCCATGGGGGATGGCCGGTGGGAATGAGGAGCTCAGGGATAAGGTAACTTGGAGAAGGAAGCAAGCTGACCCTGAGCCAGCGCTGTGCCCTCGGGGCCAAGAAGGGCAGCGGTGTCCTGGGCTGCATGAACAGGAGTGTGGGCAGCAGGGCGAGGGAGGCCATCCTGCCCCTCTGCTCTGCCCTGGGGAGGCCGCAGCTGGGGTGCTGTGTCCAGTGCTGGGCCCCCCAGTGCCAGAAGGACAGGGAGCTGCTGGAGCAAGGCCAGCGCAGAGCCACAAGGATGATCAGGGGACTGGAGCATCTCCCTTATGAGGAAAGGCTGAGAGACCTGGGTTTGTTCAGCCTGGAGAAGAGAAGGCTGAGGGGGGATCTCATCAGTGCTTATCAGTATCTGAAGGGCGGGTGTCAGGAGGGTGGGACTGGGCTCTTCTCAGTGGTGCCCGACGACAGGACAAGGGGCAACGGGCACAAGCTGGAACACGGGAAGTTCCACTGAAATATGAGGCAAAACCCCTTTGCTGTGCGGGTGCCAGAGCTGCCCAGAGAGGCTGTGGAGTCTCCTTCCCTGGAGCCATTCCCACCCCGCCTGGACGCGGTCCTGTGCCCCTGCTCTGGGGGTGCTGCTCACGCAGGGGGGTTGGACAAGGTGATCTCTTGAGGTCCCTTCCAACCCCTACCATTCTGTGATTCTGTGATTCTGTGACCCAGCTTTGCCACCAAGGGTAATGAGGGACCACATCACTGTCCTGGGCTTTGCTGGCTGCAGGGTGCCTCCCTGTCACCCACCCATGGGCTGGGGGACCCCACGAGAGCTCCCTTGAGCCGCTCACATCAGTCCAAATCGGTTTGCAGCAGGGCTGGTTTGTGTCCCTCAGCATCTAGATCAAACAGAAGCTGGGGAACTACAGAAGCAGGTCAGTGCAGTGACCAGTCCTGTGCTGGACCTGGATTCCTTTAGAGAAAGTAAGTTTCATCATGAAGGGAGCACTTGGAAGCACCGCCACCATCCTCTGGTGCAAGGGACTGGCTTGGGCGGCCGATGCTTCCTGGCTGCAGATGTCACCGGCTGCTGGTCTGAGATCACCAGCATGAGTACAGCAGAAGACATAGGCACCGCGGTGCTCCCTGGCCTTTGCCATGATGCGTCTCAGAGCAGTGCAGCCCCCTTGCTCTGTAGCAGAGGTCCAGCACAGGGGCCCCCGTGGGATCTCCCATTGCCATGCCTCAGCCCTCTCTGAAGAGGGCAAAGCGGTTCATCCTCCGGTGCTTGGCCAGTCCTTGGCTTCTCTGCTCAGCAGAGCTCGGCTGGGACTAGACACGTGTTTCAGGCTCGTGCTTTAAACCTGCTGGGCAGGAAAGCAAGAAGTGTGTGGATGTTAACATTGGCTGCAGAAGTCAAGGGTTTCTGCAGCTCCCACCAGCGAGAACCTTTGTGAAGCACTGAGGAGTCATGTGTGTAAATTCACGGTGTGAATTTTGGGGTTGTCCTGTGCAGGGACAGGAGCTGGACTCGGTGATCCTTGTGGGACCCTTCCAACTCAGGACATTCTATGACTCTGTGAGTCTCCATAGGGTCTTGGTCAGTGAGTGCTTTCCTCATTCCTGCTTTACGCCCTTGATGCTTCAGCCATAGCTGCTCTTTGGGTTCCCCATCCTGACCCGACTTGTGCAAAACCTCCAGGAGACTGTACCCCTCCTGGCTAACCACACAGATGGACTGGGTGTGACAGCACCCCTCAGCCTTGAGGACTACTCACTGCTGAAAAGTCCTGCCTAGAAGGCAGAAAACCTTTTCCTTTCCCTTGGAGCACCAACAACCTCCCTCTTCCTCTGACACCTCCTCCACCACTCCGTGGGAATTGCCTGTATCCCTCCAACGTGGCCAGACCTCTGCCTCAGCCATGTCCTGGCAAGTGCCAGTGCTCCAGGGATGTTGCTGGGGATAAGGAGGGATGCTCCCAAAGCAGGAGATGAGGGCAGATGATGCTGCCATACAGCTCCCCCCTCACTCCCCAATTTCTGGCTCACCCCCAAGGAGAGCAGTAAGCAATTAAGGGCCACGCGGAAGCTTCATTATCGCCCTGTCGTGGCCTCATTTGATGAGACGTTTTATTTCCAAACTTATTAAAAGTGAAACGTGCAGTTTCTGCACAGCAATTTCCTGTCTGCAGCGATAAGCCGAGCTCTGCCCGCTGTCTAATAAACAGTTATTTTTATGTATGGCTCTGGCTGGGGCGGCGAGGAGGAGAGAGGGCCCTGCTCGTGTTAATTGCGATGGTTAATGAGATCTATTTTGGGAGCAATGTGCGAGGAGGTACGCGCACTCCCCTTGCCACCACTCTGCAGTGGATGTGGCCTCCGGTGGCTTCGTGCTCTGGGTGCTGGCAGTGGGGACTGGGCAGGCTCTCCTCCCCACAGTGCATGGGGACAGCATGCCAGAGGGGGATTAGTCCAAAACCCCCTCACCTGCCTTGTCTCAGTCCTCTGTCACAGCCGGGAACAAATGAGGGACCTGCTGCGCACCCCCATGGTGTGAGACCTCCTCCGCTGCAAGGGCTGCCCGGGAGCTCTGCTGATCCCACCCCTGCGTGATGCTGGAGGGAGCCCCAAAACCCAGGGGCTTCACTTCAGCCTCCCTAAATCTTTCCCGTCTGCACGAGAATCATCCGGTCTGCAGCGGCATTTGCAAGTGATGATGGTGGCTAAAGCCCAGGGCATCCACTGCATCACCTCCCCACCGTCCCTCCTTGGGCGCCTGCAGCAGACAGATGCTGGAGCGGTGACAGCAGGAGCAATAAAATCAAAAGGCACACTAATGTCACAGAAAACCTGTGTTGTTGCTGGGCTGGGACCAGCAAAAATCTGATAAATGTCAGCAAAGCTGATAAATATTGTTTCATTTTGTCAGAAACAAAATGTCCTCATTAGGTGTGCAGTCTGTATTTTGGTTTAATTATATCGTTTTAATAGGTTTTGAAAGGAAAAAGCTTTTTTAAATGCAACATGTCAAAACTGCATTTACACAAATCTTGATTGCTTTTTTTTCCCTACCTGGCCAAAGTTATTAGTCGAACTCAACCTGAGACTGCGTAACTTTTCCCAATAAAAAAATTGTGAGAAAAATTCCTCTCAGCACTGGGAGCCCTGTTAGTTATTTGTCAGGAGTCAAAACCCTGTTGGGTATTTCCCATCTGACTTCTTTTCTTAACAGCAGCTTTATTGGTCTGGGAATTAACAGCGGAAGATGTGATACTTGCTATTCATTGCAGTCATCCCAAATGCCACTCAACTCATCAGACCACAGCTCTGCAAAGCAAAAGCCCCTCTCCTTCCTCTGATGCACCTTTTTTTGGCGACTGTGGGGTATTTTACCCCTAGTTTGCTACCTGCAACCTCCTGACCCTGCAGCATGCACTGCTATCCCCTGGCTTGGAGCCACATCAGGTCCCCCCATCCCTGTCCCTCCCATCCCTGCTGCACAGCTCAGCCTCTTGCTGGGTAAACTCCCTCTGTCGCCAGCCTGGGCCCTCGTTAATTTGTATTGCAGCGTGTGTCGCGGGCTGACGTGTAATTAGAGCTCCTGAAGCCTGTCTCATGCTGTAATTGCCATGACAGGGGCCACAGCATATCCGCTTGTTAATTAGTAAACCACAATATCCCGGGGGCTCATTGAGAGCTGCCTTAATTGTATTTCAGCTGGAACAGAGGGATAATTACCCTTCGCTAGTGCTGCCACTTTTTAATTCTTTAAAAAAAAAAAAAAAAAAAAGAAAGGAAAACCCAAATTGAGCTCCTCTTTCTCTGGGTGGCCACTGCCTCTCCCCTCGGCTGCCTGGGGACCTGGTTTTGTCCCCAGGTTGAAGGGGAAGGGCTGTGGACCTCAGCGGCATGGGGACGGGATGCCAAGAGCCTTGCATGGGTACACGCTCTTAGTCCATCCTTCAAACTGGTGGTGGCTGAGCTGCCCCTTCTCAGAGGGTGCTTCTGTGTCCCTGAACACAGGACTCCACCGGGAACCCTGTTTGCGGATGCAGGTTGGCTTGCTGGGAGTTCTGTTTGCCAGGAATCCCATCTTGGCCGGCAGGCAGCCCCTGGGCATCACCGCCGGGCACTGCTGGGGCTCCTGGCATGGCTGGCTTGGAGGAACAGCCTGCATCCAGGGAGGAGTGAGCCAAGGTCTCCGGGCTTCCCACCAGACAGAGGGGCTGAAGTCCCTTTGAAATGCAAGTGGAAGCTGCTGCGGGCTGCAGGGAGGAGGCTGTGGATCTAGCAGGGCTTGGCGCGTAACTGTACATTGCTGCCAAGAGCACTCTTGTATTTCACACCCCCGTCATGCTTGGAGCACCAGCGTTGAGTGGGACCTCAGCGTGCTCCGTGCTGGTGGTCTCTGCTCTAGCAAACCCCATGGCAGCAGGGCTTTGGCCTGCTTGGCTTTGAAGGACCCCAGAGGTGGATCATCTTTCTTCTTAATTCCCTTCTTGGCAAACCTCACCTCACTGGGCAACCAGGAGTCTTCTGGGACCTGCTTAAAACCTTTTCCCTCTGTGGGAAGGATGTCCCTGCAGGGTATGAGAGTGTCTGCATCTCTCATAGTGGTCATGGGTGGACCATGGAGCTTTGGTGTGAAATGAAGGAGGTGCTGAGGCTCAGCATTACCCTTCTGCAGGCACCGCAGGCTCCAGAGCCCCCCTGCACAGCACCTCAGGGGAGCTGTTAGGTGGTCCAGGATCTTGGGGGAAAGTTAACATGGGAAGAGATGCTAATGCATGACAACCATCCCTTTTCCTATGCTTTTCCCTGAACCGACAGAAAGAGCTTGGCCGCCATCAGCCCTGCTATCCTGCTGTTCAAAAAATTGTATAATGGACAACTGGCCTTCGGGAGCCAGTTTGTGAATTGGTTTAAATAACAGGCCTGGCTCTCTCCTGGGAAGCTACATGGAGGTCAGCCTTGAAGAAAAGATCAGTACAGTAGCTCCAAGCATTAGCAAGAAGAAATAACTGAAGCAAAGAGCCTTGAACATAATTACAGCCTAAGAGCTGCAGTGGGAACTTGGCGACCTGAACCCATCTCCTGGACGTTAGTGCAATCAACAGATTGACACTGCTGGGTCCTGAAGGCTGGTTTTTGGAAGCCACGCACCAGCGTTGAATGCCGGAGCAGGCAGAGAAGCAGCACAGGTGCCTGTTCCAAAGGTTGGAGCTAGAAAAGTGTCTCAAATGGCATGGAAGAACCAGATGGAGGCAACCACTGGAACGTTCCGCGCGTAATTGAGGGCACCTTCAAGGGTGAGCACAAGGTGGCTGCCCGCCTCCAGGATGCTCCCTGCTGCTGCCATGCAAGTCACCGTCATTAGAGATGGGGATGGAGTTTATAGCTGAGTAACCACAACAACTTTGCACAAATTAAACAACGTACTCCAGGTTAATTAGATTTCTCACCGCTGCCTCCATTAACTTAGCCCTGTTGTCTGCTGTCAGAAGTGGGTGGAACCCCTTTGAAATTCGCAGGCACTGTAACTCACAGATGTGGATGGCCAAACCTCTCCCTGGGTAACCACACCAGTATGGGCATGGGTGGGAGATACCACCTTCTCTGCTTGGAAGCCCCTTGGTGCAGCAGATGAGACCAAGTGGAGACTCAGTCGCCCTCCACCAGCGCAGAGGCTGGGCTGGATATCCCCAGCTGGCGTTTCAAACCCACCTTCTCATAGGACGATCTTTAAGAAAAATAGGTATTTTTGCAGCAGAGTCACTCTCTCATTATTCCACCCGGCGCTGTGTGAATACAAATAAACAAAAGAGCCCCCTTTGACAACATCTGAGAATGCAGCTTCATATTTTTAAACCAATTTCCTTCGACTGTGTCAGGGCCTGTTTTGTGTTTGCTAGACAATTATGTGGCTAATGAGGACAGCCACAGTTACATCAGGCGGGATTAGGAAGAATAAGGCTACAAATGTTGCGGTGCTTAAGACAACCACTAACTAATGGGGGCTTGAAGGGCATGCTCCAGGGGCGGACGGCTCCTCACAGGGCTCCTGGTGCTGTTTTGAAGGAGCTGGAGCAGGCAGTGGGCAGCAGGCAGAGAGGCAGGCTGGCCAGAAGGCGAGGGAGACTCCTGGTCCCTGCATGGCAGCCATGCCCATGGGAACTGAGAAAGATTGATGGTAATTGCGAATATTTAGGGAAAGCCATGCCAAGCGTGTGACCCTGAGGTTGTGCCATGGAGGCAGAGACACGAGCCCTCTGACGAAGCAGGAGACACTAGCCCTGTGGGGTACAGCAAAATGGGTTCAAAAGCAACGGGGGAATTGAGCCTTGCAACTGAGATCACCAAGAGACTGGTATTTTTAGCTGAAGCTTTCCTGTCCTGATTCTCTTACAGTTGGCACGGAGCTTTGTGCAGTGTTTCTGCAGGGCTGGGCTGTCTCCCACCCCTCTGAAGAGCATAAGGAAGGAAAGCAGGGAGGATGCCTGGTGCTGCAGCGAGACCTTGCTCCCTGGGTCAACTGGGGAGAAGCGAGCAGCCAGCCATGGCCTTCAGATGCCCCCTCCCAGCCGCCTCTCCCATCAGCTCTCCGGCCACCCACTCTGCCACGCAACAGCTCTCCCATCGATCAGCTGCCCAGACTCTCTCTTACCCGCCGGACAGCTGTGCCGGTGCTCCCGCAGGCGCCATAAGTCATGTTCAATGAATTCCTACAACCACATCATCCCACGCGACTCCACTGGGAAAGCAGCCTGGGTGGCCATGCTGCTGCCCAGAGGGGTTTTGCTTTTTCCCCTTCAGACCCTCCTCCTCCTGAACTCTGTCCCACATTTCAGCTGCATCTTCTATGAAAGCCTCTCAGCTAAAGCAAACCAGGACAGGTTTGCCTGCAGACATATGGATGCACAGTGACAACCGCAGCAGAGGTGCCACCACATGTCCATCTTAAGACCTGAGCAGGACACCACCCAGACCCAGCAACTGAGATGTCAGCCACCCTTAAACCACATTTCTGTGCCAGCCCTTCAACGTGCCCTCAGGTCGGATGCTGTCACAGCAGGGCACAGAGCTGAACATCTCATCCTCACATCCCCCTTCTTCCCCTGTCAGTGCCATGAGGGAGCTCCTGCCGCTCCTCCTCAGCATGTGGGCTCAGGACAGCCAGGCACAGCCACCCTCCAAGGCTGGAGGAAGCCCTGTCCTCTCTCAGCCTTCCTGCTGGAGAACAAAGGTGGGTGGTGAGGACCCTGCAGAAGGGGAGCAGACAGCTCCTTGCTCTTCCACTCTTTCTGTTGCCATTTTGCTGCCATTTGCCGATTCTTCAGCATTTAGTCCCAATGCTTAGTCTTGGTGTCCAGCTGTCCACCGAGTCATGCCAAGGTCCAGTGGCCAAGGAGAAACACGTACAACTCATGGAGACATCCTAAACCCTCTTGCTGACTCTGCTCCATGCCTGGTCCCAGGGCCCCAGCCCAACCCCAGGTTGTTACCACCAGCTGCAGACCTCGGTGCCGTAAGGACCCTCCTTGCCCTTTCCCTGTCCCCGCTTGCACTTGCCACCCGCCTTCCTGGAAGAAGATGGCACGTGTGCTGAAGAGCCTCCCTTGAGCACAGCCACTGAATTGCACTCCAGATGACTAATTTGTACCCTAATTGGTGTAGAAACGAATGCCAGAAAACACTGGAATACCGAGAAGTGAAGCTCTCCATCTTGGCTTCCTTCAGGGAAATGGTCTTAATTAAGAGCCTGTCTTGCAAAGAGAGATAATTTCCAGCTATGTGTTGAAACAGGAGGCAGGGTGGAGGTTGTGGCCGAGACTGGCATCTTCTTCTCACTGGGTCCACTTGGCCATTGCAAAGCACATCTGGGGTGCAGGTTTCTCACACCTCTGCGTCTCCAGGGCTTAGCCAGCCCTGCCTAGGCTCGCAAGACATCCCCATGGTGCTTGCACCTCCACTAGTGTTCCTCAGCCCCAAGAGCACCTTCCCATTTTTGTCCACTCATTGGGCCCCACCAGCAGCAGCTCCCATCCTAAGTGGTCACATTAGTTGCAGGAAGCCATTTTACCAGCCTGGGCTGTACTGGCCCCAATGGTGTTGACTCCACGGCTATCATCTCCACCCATATTTGCACTGCAGTTGTTCAAACTTCATGCCACTCATTGATTGCCCTTGGGTTCTCCATTGAGGCTTTTCCCTGGTGTATTTGCTCTGGACAAGCAGTTGCATCCCTGCTCCCCATGGAGAGTGGTCCCGGCCATCCCACACATCTGGCACCCCTTCCTGCCCTGGCTGATGGGAGCATGCCAGGAGGGGTTGCACATGGCAAGCAAATCGGAGTGGCTTCAAGTTGCTTTGCTGGGCGTGCTGGAGCCCACGGCACCACGCTGGCACCGTGGGAGACACCCAGTGAGCCCTGACACTGGTGGGAAGGGGACTCTGGGGATACAGGCTGCCATGGAGAGCTGCTGGACCTGGCGCTGCTGCCTTCAGAGCACAGCTGGCATTGAGACTCCCCAGCCCCTTCCCCTTCCCCATGGCCTCGCTGTGCACAGCTGTTCCCTTAGAAATAGCTGTTGCCATGGTTTTTCCAAAGAAAACACATCTCTTCCCCCCCTTCCCCACCACCACCACTCCCCACCTCCTTAACCTTGTGACAGCAGTGATGACGCGGCTCCCTGAGAAAGGCCACTTCACGTAACTATGGTAACAATTAGCTTTCTCTTGATTTTACCTTGGGGGTGATGCTAGGGAGAGGGACCCTGAGCTGGTCTCCCAGAGCAGGTGCTTCCCCCCGCCTTGCACCCAGAGCTGCGGCTGACATGAGCCAGCTTGCCACTGCAGCATCCTGGGCAGATGCCTCAGTCAGACATAGGGATGTCTGCAATCCCCCTTTATCTTGGGTGGCAGGGACATGCCCTCCATGTCCTTTATAGTGGGATGTGCCCCAGGATCCTACACAAGCCCTAAGCATCTCAGCAAGGCTCCGCTGGCCTCCTGCAGTGCTGTGGGGAGGTGCAGCGGGGAGCATCCCCCAGGCATGGGGAAGGGTGGGAGCATCTGCATCCCCCAGGCTCATGCCAGAAGCGTGGGGGAAGGAAGGGGGGAAGCAGCTGGGTGTGCAGGAGAGGGTTGGGAGCCAGATGAGATTTCAGCACTGGGGCTGGGAGCACGTTGGGGGCATCCACAACCTGGACGAGCGGTCTGCAGTGGTGCCTCTGCTCCCAGCAATGGGTGGGTAAACATGGTGTGAAGCCACTCCTTGGGTATATCAGAGTCACAGCTGCCGACTGCAATGACTAAAATAAGTGTTTGCCTGCTTTTTATTCCTCTGAGCCCAGCAGAGCCCACTCAGCGCCAGGAGCGGAGCTGGAGTCTATTCTTAGCCCTGCAGGGAAGGGAGCGGGAGTCCCTGTGCTGCCGCCACGTAGGGCTGGGGGCTGCCTGGTGCCATCCCCTCCTGCTCCCCAGGAGCCTGGTTCGACCCCAGAGGGGCACTGAGGTGGGAGGGACTGTGTCCTGATGGGGACGAAGTCCTACGTTTTGGCCAAGGAGGAGTTGGGGAGACAGCGGGAGGGAGGGATGCCCCAGCACCTCTCTTAGCATTGCTGCAGGATTTGGCATCCCTGGGGAGTGGCTGCAATGCAGGCAGCTTTGGAACGGGTTCCCACTCTTGCAGAGCTGCTTTTCTGCCTGGGTATGGGGAAGAGTGGGGGACCTCGAGTTGCAGCTCCTGCTGCCTCCAGGGAGGGGAGGTTTAAGGGGGCTTAAGGGGTCTGAGCTGAGAGTCATCCCTTGCCCCACACTGTGCCAGGATCTGTCCTGCTTTGCCCAGCCCCAGCCATGAGATGCTGCTCCTGCCCACCCCAATGCTTCCCAGCAGTTTCAACGTGTGCTGCAGACCACGGTGGCCGGGGAGCCACCAGCTGCTAGCATCACCCTATCCCTGTGTTGCTCTGGGGGGACTGCTCAGAAATGCAGAGAGATTTGGGGTCACCCCCAAACCAGTCTGGAGGAGCAGCGGGCACAGTGCAGTGAGCAAAACACCCCCAGTAGGGCACACCGTGGCCAGCCCAATGCTCAGCTCTGCTCTCCATCCTAGACCTGTGAGGATGAGGGCAGGATGGGGGCAGGCAGGGATGCAGCCATGCATGGGGGGCTGGGGGCCATGGGGAAGAAGCCCCGGCTCCATAGCAACAGGTACTTGCCACGTAATGGAGTCCTTTCCACTCGGCTTCTGCAGCCGCCAGCCTTATTCGCATGGCCATAAATAATTCAATTTTCTCATTCACACACATGAATGCTGCGGGCCGGGGCTCCGGGTGTGCTCAGCCTCCATCTGTCCGGGGGCGAAGGGGGAGGCAGGGCCTGATAATAGACTTCAGCATTTGTTTAACATGGATGAGTGTGGCCAGATGGCCTGGGGACGGGAGGTGGGGATGGGGAGGTGGGAGGTGAGGGATGCTCCGAGGAGCTCCTGGCACCCTGAACATCCCCTGGATGAGGAGGGGAGGAAAGCAGGGGACCAGTGCAGAGATGAGCTCTGGCACCTCCAAATCAACTCTGACACTTCCAAATCAGCCTTGGAGATGTGGAATTTTGGCTGGGAGTGGATTAGGTGAGCTCAGGGAGCCCTTCCTTGTACCATGCCTTTGGTGCCTTCCTGATAGGAAAGAAGGGATGGGAGAAGCACTGTGCTGTGCTGAGGATCGCCCTGATACCTGGTGAGACCCTGTTCAGCATGAGCTAGGAATAGGGGAGTCATTCCGGAATCGAGATGATTTGGCTGGCGATGCTGAAGGGGAAAGGACAAGGGGAGCTGTCACTCATTGTCCCATCCCGCACTGCTGAGCAAAGGCCAGCAGCCCCCAAAACAACCCCAGAGAATAACACTCCCAGCAATGGAGAGGCACACTGCAGCTCGCTAGCACAATTAGCAGGCTCCTGGCCACCCCCTGGCAGGGATGCGGGGGGCCTGGCAAGAGAAAACAAGGGAATTAGCGGGGTTAAGAGGCTTCGTTTGAAAAGCCTGCACGCCGCTGCCAAGGAGCCAGCGCCTGCTGCATGCACACGCTGAGCCAGGCTGGGAGGCCAGGGATGCTGGTTACTGCCCAGTGGCATCGGTTCTTGCTTTCCCCCCTGTGGCTTGGGCACAATCCAGCCCAAAGGATCCCCTCTTGGTGTTTGACCAGAGGGAGCTATCGCTCCGGCACACAGCGACAGCCTTGGGTGGGTTCGGACCCTGATGAGAAAATACAGACCAGGGAAGAACCTTGAAGGTGGGATTAGTCACTTCATCTTAACTCTGCCTCTTATGGGCAAAGGCTTGGGCTCCTCGCCACTGGAGCAAGGTCCCAACCTCATTCACCACCCAGAGAAATCCCTGTTGGAGACCCCATCCTTGCTTAAGACAGTGGCAAGCAGGCGCTTAGCCTCCAGCTCAGCTGCTGTCTTGAATTGAAGCTTACAAAGCTAGCAGAGGGAATTTGGATGCTGCCAGAAGGAGGGTCAAGAGAGGAGCCCACGCTCCGGCAGCGTTATCCGTCACCGGCGTTGGAAGAGTTTCCCCCGTGGGAATGGGGGGAGGTGGAAGCGCCTGCTGGGGGGAGCTGGGAGTGTAACCAGCTCGCGTGCTGGTGTTCCCAAGCGCCACGACATATTTGGGTACAACACGTGTATATGTATGTATATTTGGGTGCCTTCACGCACAGGCATGAATTCTCTTCTGGTTACATGCTCTTGCAGGATTTGGAAGCAGTAAAAGATCAGCTAGATAGCTCACCCCTGGACCATAGGGCACAGCCAGCCACTACTCCACAACTCCTCCCTTGTGTTGTACATCCCCTGCCTTCTCTATGTGTCCGTTCGCACGGAGCAGAGCCAGACCCCACGCCCCAGATCTGTTCAGCTGGACTCGCACCTTTTAGCACCACTGGAACAACAGGCAGTCCTCACTTGTGCCCACCTAATATTAAACTATCTCCTGCTTTCTGTGGCTGCCACTCAAGCAGCCCCTGCCTCACGCACAGTGCAGGGAGAGGATGAGCCCGACTGTATGCCTGAGGGCCAACCACCCTGGCAGCTCTCCGCCGTGGACCCCGCACACCCCTCCAAGCATCCCCCTGGGAGTCCATGGAGCAGCAGGCTCAGCCTCCCCAAAGCCCCCCTAAGGAAGGTGGATCCAGCCAGGGCTGCTGTGCGCTGTGCTGGGGTGCAGAGTGCAGCCAGTGCTCCCCAGCAGACAGGCTGTGCCCGTGGGGTGCACTCGTGGCAATGAGGGGGGCAAAGGTATCAGAGCATCGTGGGGGACCGGAGGTGCTCCCCTGGATCTCCCAGGCCATGAGCCGGGAGGCACAGCCTGTGCCCCAGTGCTTCGGCTGCTGCCAGGTGGGTAAATGCCAAGGCCACCCAGACAGATATTTCTACCCATCAGGCAATTTGTATTTTGCCTTTTCCACCCAAAAACCAGGCCCAGCCCAAGCCCTCTGCATCTTTTGAGGGGTGGATGGCAGAAAGGTGCCACTGCTTATTCCTTCAGCTCCCAGCACTGCAGGAGCAGGATGCGGAGAGCCCGGCTCCGGCAGGCTCCTCTCTCCCAGGATGCCAGGGGCAGCTGCATTCTCAGGTCCTCAGAGATGGAGCTGCTGGTCCCTTTCCCCGCCTGACCTGCGTCCCCATGCCACCTGCCCCTGGGAAGGCTGCAGAGGCAGCCTAGGCTACTAGCCATGGGGTTTGCCCCAGTTGCCTCGCTCCCATCACGGCCAGCCCTGCGTGACAGTGGCTCGGTAGCTGCTGGCAGTCCACGCAGGCTCCAGTGGATCTGGATCTGCAGGCAGCTGTGGGCTCGGGAAGAGCCGCAAGGGCTGCCTGGTGGGAGCTGCCGAGGAGTTTGGTGACTTGCACGGTCACCGCTGGGCTATGTCCCGTGGGAAGGGACGTAGCCTTCCGCTTACCAGGAACGCACACACCAATCCCTATGCATACATTTCCACCCATGTCTCCAAGTCTCTCCCAGGTCCCAGACCCCTTTTCTACCCAGCTCCCTGCCCGCACATCCGCGTGACACCGAACGGAGGCACTTACCTGCCGCTCGCCCCATCAGAGCTGGAAGGACAGTGGGACAAAGCCCTGGGGACTGGGCAGAGATGGTCCTTCTCCCTCCAAGGTGAGGAGGGCAGCTTCTTTCCCCCTGCCCCTGCCTGCTCCTATAATGTGCACCATAGCTCCTGGAATCACCCGTGGCCCCTTGGGGCTTGGCCATGGTGGGTTTCATGAGGGTCCCCTTGATGAGGACCACAGCAGGGACAAGGAGATGCCCAAGACATCTGCCCAAAGGAAGGCAGGTGTCCAGCCAAGGGGTTGGAAGGGGTGGGCATCTTCTGAGGTGGTCTGGTAATGCCGGCTGGTAGGGAATGAAGACTGTAGACCCCCAAACCTCAGTGCTACCCTGGGTGGGAACATCCCAGCCCCTTTATGGGAGCAGGGACCTGCCACCCCAGGGATTTTGTTGTCCCGGGGGGTTGTTGTCCTGTCTTCTGGAATAATCCCTGTGTCCTGCCTGGAGGTGTGGGGAAGGTGGCAGGGTCCCAGAGGAGGACAGAAGTGACCAGTCCCAGCTGGGGGTGCCCCANTGGATGGGATGGGATTGGGTGGGATGGGGTGGGTGGGATGGATGGGTGGGTGGTCTGGGGGCTGCAGGTCCCCCCGCTCTCAGGTGCGGAGACAATAGCCAGGGCTCCCGTTGCAGCTGCAGACTGTCTCTTTAAACCCCTCACCAGCCCACAGGTGGCCCTGTCACCACCGCGGTCATCCATGACGTCATCGGGAGGGAGGGAAGGGGAGGAGGAGGAGGAGGGGGGAGAAACGCGATCCCCCTCCACAGCAAAAGTCCCCGAGCGCCCATGGCAACAGATTGCAAATGTCACTGCGCATCAGCCGGGAGGAGGCTGCCGGGCTGCCCCCCCGG
>VZTV01096812.1:12258-38795 GCA_013400875.1 Anhinga rufa | reverse complement strand
GGGTGCAGGGAGCTGGGGGAAGGATGGGTGCAGGGTGCTGGGATAGGATGGTGGGGGTGTCCGGGGTGCACGATGGGTGCTGAAGGTGCAGGATTGGCGCAGAGTTCGAGGGTTGCCGGGTAGGTGCATGGGGTGCCAGGGTGCAGGGGGTGCCCGATGGGTGCAGGGGGTGCCCNCTCCCCCCGGCGGGGCTCCATCCCCTGGAGCCCGGGGTCCCCCCGCGGCCCCGGGCGCTGCCCGGGGCTCCCCGCGGCCCCCCTCGGCAGGCAGGCCCGTAGGCTGCCCCTTCCCTGCCGGTGACCCCTCCCGCGAGCGCAGGCGCCCCAGCTCCCTCCGCTCTTTCCAAGCTGCTCCCCCGTGCTGGCCTGCCAGCGAGTACCCTGCCTGCCGAGTATCCCCGGCTCCCCGGGCTCCCTCCGTTCCCTTGGTGCCCACCTGTGCTCCCCTCCCCGGCTCCCTCCGTCCGCTCCCGGTGTCTGTGTGTCTCCCTCATCAGCAGACAGGCCTGGAGCCTGGGGTTCTCTCTGGGTTCCCCCCATTTTCTGAGCAACTCCCACTGAGGGCTCTGTCCCAGTCTCTCCACCACTCCCCAGTGCTCTCCCGTGTTGTCTCCCCACTTCCAAAGGGATGTCTGCACCTTTCAGCTGACCCCCCAGCTCCCGGGGTGCTCTGGGCCTTTCCCGAGCCCCATCTCTGCAAGCTGGTCCTTCAGTCTCCTGACTTCTCCCCTCCATCTTTCTGTGGTCCCAGCACACGTGTGTGCTCTCTCCCTGGCAGGGTGAAGATGAAGTAGAGCTCTGACCATGGACCATGATGCCCCCACAATCAGGCCCCGCCGCATCCAGAACCAGAATGTCATCCACCGCCTGGAGCGCCGCCGGATCAGCTCGGGCAAAGCTGGCACCCACTGGCACCAAGTCCGTGTCTTCCACCAGAATGTCTTCCCCAACTTCACTGTGGTCAATGTGGAGAAGCCACCCTGCTTCTTGCGCAAGTTCTCCCCTGACGGCCGCTACTTCATTGCCTTCTCCTCAGACCAGACCTCTCTGGAGATTTATGAATATCAAGGCTGCCAGGCGGCAGAAGACCTCCTGCAAGGCTATGAGGGAGAGATCCTGGCCAACGGCAATGACCAAAGATCTGTCAATATCCGGGGGCGGCTCTTTGAACGCTTCTTTGTCCTGCTCCATATCACCAATGTGGCCTCCAATGGGGAGCACTTGAACCGTGAGTGCAGCTTGTTCACCGATGACTGTCGGTATGTGATTGTCGGCTCTGCCGCATACCTGCCTGAGGAGCCTCACCCTCCCTTCTTCGAGGTTTACCGCAACAGCGAGTCGGTGACCCCTAATCCCCGATCCCCTTTGGAGGATTATTCCTTGCATATCATAGACCTCCACACGGGCAGGCTTTGTGACACACGGACTTTCAAATGTGACAAAGTCATCCTGTCTCACAACCAGGGGCTGTACCTCTACAAGAACATCTTAGCTATTCTCTCTGTGCAGCAACAGACTATTCATGTCTTTCAAGTAACACCTGAGGGTACGTTTATCGACGTACGGACTATCGGCCGCTTCTGCTACGAGGACGATCTCCTGACTCTGTCTGCGGTGTATCCCGAGGTGCAGCGGGACACTCAGACGGGGATGGCCAACCCCTACAAAGAGCCCTTCATAAACTCTTTGAAGCACAGGCTGCTGGTGTACCTGTGGAGAAGGGCTGAGCAGGACGGAAGCGCTATAGCAAAAAGAAGGTTCTTCCAGTACTTCGATCAGTTGAGGCAGCTCCGCATGTGGAAGATGCAGCTCTTGGATGAGAACCATCTATTTATCAAATACACTAGTGAAGACGTGGTCACACTGCGCGTGACGGATCCTTCCCAGGTATGGCCTGCCTCCTTGGGCCGCTCGTTGCTTTGGGGCAAATGCTTAAGCAGGTACAATGCTGTGAGCTGTGTTTCTTAGCTGAGCCTGTGAATGTTGTTTAGGATCCCCGGTACTTCATTCTTGAGGGAACATTTGGCACCTCTGATCCTGAATAACTTTTGTACCTTTTGCTCTCATAATTTCATTGCTTCCTTCTCAACTCTAAATGAGAGAAAAGATCTGATGTGGTTATTGAGTCCCCTTTCTCCAGGGATTGTTCCTGCTCATAGATGCTGTACAACCCTCTTCCCTTCCCAAATCCCTAGCTGATTTGATCTTCTTTTTAGCTGGTATTTCATATAGTACACTTATGTTGTAGAGGTAGTCTCTACCTTTTCTCATGTATCTTCAAGCACGCTTTTCAAATGTAATAGTCTTCATTTTTCCCCCATTAGAATTACTTTTTCTGTTCTGCCTATATACTCTTTCAAGCTTCAGTGAGAGGTAGTATTTATGATCTCTGCAAATTGTAGTAGCAGCTCTTAGATCTAGCTAATGTGCCAATTGCTTCTCCTTTCAGTTTAGAACTAAAGAAGTTGAATTAGAGCAAATGTAGCTCAGTCAGTGCTGGGACCCTCCAGAGGTTTCACCATCCCACAGGTTGATCATCTCTCTTCACTCACTGTTAGAGTGGTGGTCAGGTTTTCAGCTCTGTGAAACTGAGAAGGGTATTTTTTTTAACCTATTCTATTCCTTTAATCCACTTGTTTTTTATTCTGTTGAAAGTGTTTAGCAAGAATTTGTAATAAATCTCCAGTGCTGCCTGTAGATCTGATTGTTCCCTAGATGTTTGTTTTTCTTTTATACCCTCTCTTCTTTTATACCCTATCTGCCAGATTCAGGACTTAGATCCTAGAAGAAATGAACAGTAGTTCTTTGTGTGTTGCCCTGGTCTAATTCTTCCTGGAAGATGACTCTGGTTTGTTTTATTTTTCTCTTATGCGGTGTTTGTTTGGGGGAGTTACTTTGGGAGGGAATAGGTAAGGCTTAATCTAATCAATTTTACCCATTCGTGTAAAACTGAGCAGCTGTCTCAAAAGTATTAAAGCTTTGTGGAGGTGGCCTGCAGTGTTCTCCTCATTGCTGGTGTCTGGAACGGTGCTCCTGACCCTGATGTAAATGTTTGTGGTAGGCTTGGCTCCACTCTCTGCTGTGGTTACCAAGGCTTTTGTGTCTGGTTTGCTGCAGTGTGCTCTTGGCTTGCTTCACCCGAGGGTTACCTTAAGATGCAGGCTGTGGTTTGTTTGCGGTGTTCCTCAGGCACTGTGTTTTCTGCTGGAGGAAAAGTGTCTTGTTTCTTGGTTCTTTCAGGAGATAATTCCAGACGTGGAGCAGTCTCCACAGACCTGCCTGAATGTAGGCTTTGTGTTAGGGCTTCTTAAAGAAAACTTGGCTCACAAAATACCTAAAGCTCTGATTTTTTCTTTCATCTATCAGAAAGGAACATGAGGTTTCATCCAATTTCAGGCTCCTCTCTTCTCTCTGTCTTCTCTGCTGAGAATGTCGAGGAAGTTACTGTTCATGCTTGTGGGTTGCTTGTATATTGTCAGGGTCTGTGCCAAATCCTTTAGGATTTTTAATCGTGCACTGTGTATAGGAACCTTGGGGTTTGTTGTTGTCATTCATGCTTGTGTTGATAGACTTGACAGCTTTGCTGTGTGATTTCTGTGACACCTGACTTCTGCCACCTATGCTGTGATAATGTTTTGCCTGTGATACAGGTGCTGCTAAAAAGCAGTGAGGGTAGTTTCTTTGGTCAGGGAAATACTGTAGATGTGCCTGTGTGTTAACCTGGCAAAGAAACTTTTTTATTTAAGGTTGGAGGATATTCCCTGCAATCATCAGTGATGTAAATAGTTTTTCCTTCTGCTGTCTCCTCTTATTTTCTCTCTGCTCCAACCCTGTATTTCAGAAGGGCTTCCCTTTCCTTAGGCAGCTGTCTAGTGAGTAACCTCATCTAGTGCGCTTCATTTTGACATGTGGGGGCTGGATTGTATTATCACAATTTATTTTGGGGCTGTAAAACAAACAAACCTTGTGATATTTGCAGGTGGGTGGGGTGGGCAGAGTGCCTGCCGTCATCCCTGAGCATTGCTTGGGAGCGGGAGGTGAAGCATTTAGAAATTGCCTTTATTGACAGTAGATTTAACTAGATATGTGCACATACCCTGGGAATTAGTTACCTTTGAAGCAGGGGCAGGTTCTTACTTTAGGGTGCTGGGGTGTTCACTCCTGTCTCTAATGAAAGCTACCTTTGATGACCAAGGATTAAATCTGCCCTTTCCCAATGGGATGGGAACGCTGTCTCCCTTTGTAGCTGTGCTGACACGACGTTAACCTTTTTCCCCGATTTCTTGCTTGTTCATGCCATGAAACACTGCCATTGCCAATCCACGGCACGGTACCTGGGCCTCCTTGCACGAGAATGTTGGCATTAAAGAGAAGTCATTAATGTCTTTCAGATTTTCATTTCTGTGCCGGCAGGGTACTTGGAGGGCACAGCTTTTTGTGGGCAGTGGTGTAGTGCACAGTACACTAAAAAGGCTCATCTCTGTGTGATGGAAGTATTAAGAAGGGGAAGAAAATAATGTCTCTACGCAAAGGAGAAAATAATTTGTGGCTAGCTAGCACTGGCTTTAAAATCATTTTGTCAGCAGGAATGAAAATTAAATTTGGCACTTTAGAAAGTGTTTTGGATTTGGTGGAGGGCAGAGAGGAAGAGAAAACAGAGATTGACGTCCAGTTTGAGTCGAAAAATTAGAAGCCCAGTAAGTTTTTTCTAAAAAATAATAACAGTTAAGGGGTGGATAATTTGGTACCTGTTGATGGATTTGAATAGCATAATGGAATAATGTGAGGATGTGGGATTCTCCTGCGCTGCAGAGAAATCTGGATAGGGTCTGTGGTGTCATGTGGGGAGAAGGAAGGGACAGCTTCCCCACCTGTGCTCTCCTGGGTAACTGCTGCCTCTGCCTTTCTCCCCAGCCTTCATTCTTCGTTGTGTACAACATGGTGACCACAGAGGTTATTGCCGTATTCGAGAACACGTCCGATGAGCTGCTGGAGCTGTTTGAGAACTTCTGTGACCTCTTCAGGAATGCCACCCTGCATAGTGAGGCGGTCCAGTTCCCCTGCTCAGCTTCCAGCAACAACTTTGCCAGGCAGATCCAGCGCCGGTGAGCCATTCGGAGCATGCTTTATACCGTATAGACACACGCTCGCCCCCATCAGCTGAAGGCTAGTATCAAATAACAATGGCAACCCTGAGAGAACCAGTTCTTTTAGTCGCTGGGTGATGCAAGGGTCTGGCTTGTACGTGGTTCTTGCAGCCTCACACATCTGATTTTATATTCTGCAGCATCTGTCTTGTTACAGGAAGGAACAAAGCAGTGGCAGTCCGGCGCTGAGAAGAAGGAAAAGGAATTTTGAGGGAAAGATGTTTCCGGCTCTCCTTGAGCTGTAACTCTTCTGGAGGTTATTAAAGTGTTACTGCCCAGTAGCTTAGGTCCCTGAAGATGAGATTTGTGAAGATGCTAGCGTCATCTAATTGGACATATTTTGCCAAGTGGCGTTCTCTGAATTTAGAGTGTATCAAACTGCGTTTTGTAGCATTTTCTCCAGCATCAGGCACAAGCTTGTGGTTCTCTTCAAACTGTGCTAGGAGAAAGGAGACTCATCTGCCTAGACCTATTATGAAAGCTGAGCAAAATATCAAAATAACCTGGGTTTCTAGAATGTACTTTAACAGTCAAATGTGGTTTTAATGAGGCAGAGTGTTATTTCTCTTGGAATATGTTTTTATGTGACTCAGGGTGTTTTGTTCTTCCAGTGACTTGTTTCACATCATCCAAAGTACTTGGCAATCACTTATGGGCATGAAGCTTCTGTTGATTTTAGGTTGACGTCACGTAAGTAAGAGGAAGTTGACTGTGTCTGTAACTTTCTAGAGCTGCCTGTCAGGAAATCCATAATGCTTAGTGGGAGAGAGAATGAGAGAGCTCACCGCAGACACCCAAAGAACAACTCCTACCTTGTGTTAAAGTAGAGAGGAGAATCTTTTTCATCCCCTTGGCTACAAGGGCCTGTAACATGAGTGTTTAATTTCCATAGCAAAGTATTAATAGAGTGTAATCCACAGTGAGCTGGCTTTTGGCAGAGTGTTTCCAGTCAAATGGATATGTTTTACCCTCCTTGATATATGACATCCATGCAGCTGATCTGACTGTTCTTGCACATGGAAAGCTCAAATTTTACTTGGAAAGAGAAATCCAGCCTGTGTTAGTCTTTGCACCAGGAAGAACTTTCAGCTCACTGTAGTTTCTGAAGAGCTTTAGGCTTCTCGTCAAGGTTCTTCCTCATCTAAAGTTTCTCCCTTTACACATTTAAAACATAGCAGCTGGAGAGAGGGATTCTCAAGTCAACATTAAGGGCTCAACTGGTACTGTGAAACCCTCTGGCTTTTGCTGATGCTGTTTCCAGGCTTCATGGTAAAACTTGGATTGACTGATAAGCTACTAATCCGTCTCTCCCTGTTTGTGATCCTGTTCATTTCCTGTACTGCAGAGCAGCTGGGGCCAGACCTTGTGGGTAGTCACAGTCTTGTCCTCCTGTCAGTTCGGACTTTCAGAGCAGAAACAGTAATGATGAGGGAGGATAAAAAGGTCACCAGAACTGGCTGATGCTTGAATCACCATGATACATCTTTGGAAATTAGCTGTTTTAGTTCTTACACTGCTGCTGTTTTTCTTTCCCTATCAGTTTTGTTCCTTAGTTTATTTAAGCTGTGCTGTTCGCCTGTGGCCTCCTTGAGTAAAACCTGTTTCTTGGTTTGCTACAGGTTCAAAGACACTATTGTGAATGCCAAGTATGGAGGGCACACGGAGGCCGTGCGGAGGCTGCTGGGCCAGCTCCCGATCAGCGCCCAGTCATACAGTGGCAGCCCGTACCTCGACCTCTCCCTTTTCAGCTACGATGACAAGTGGGTGTCAGTCATGGAGCGGCCCAAGACCTGTGGTGATCACCCTATAAGGTATGGAGCAGGCCAAGAAGCTGTATGTGAGGAGAGCAGTGCGAGAGTAACTCTAAATCACCTCTGCCATGTGGCATCAAATGTGCGGAAAAGGGAGTAGTTGAGGCCTTTCTCTTAAGACATTCTTTCACCAGAGGGTTTATTTCAGCAGTCCCACAAAGCTTGGCTTCTCTCCTTGCGATAACTGTTTTATCTTGTATGTGTGGGAGGGCTCTTCAGGTCTTCTTGCTGAGCTGCCCTGCAGAAGGTTTGGGTAATGAAGCCTGAGCCTTTTCCGTGTGAATGCTTTTGTTCCTCCTCCTCTTCTTGCAGTCCTGCTGTTGTGTTTGGGCTGCAGAGCGATGTGGTTCTGGATGCCTGCTTTCCTGTGCTGGGAGGATCCCTTTTGAGCATGTGGGTTTAGCTGGCAAGGATGATCTAGTTTGTCCTGTGAATAAAATAGCAGCTGAGTTAGGTGTTATTCAGAATGCTTGTGGTATTGATTTAGCTATTTTCAGACTTTCCTTGTTTACAGTTCTCACCCTGGGAGCTGTACTCCTCTTCATACCCCCTTCTTTAAGTGATCTATCGGAAATTTGTTTCTGTAGTAGGAGTTTTAGCCAGGTGTAAGGACCATTATGTGCCTCTTCTGTCTGAGTCTTTGATGCTGGCAGAAGGAATAAGTTTGAGCTTGGGTATAAGGAAATTTGCAATGCTTCTTGCGGAAACACCAGGACTATTTATTCCTCTTTGTTGGCTGCAGCCATGGCTGCAAGTAGCAGTGGTTAAAAATCCAACATCTCCAGCCTGAAAGGCTCAAAGAGGCTGAGTTCTCCAGGCAGAATAGTTTTTCCACTTATAGTGCTGCAAAAGCAAACCTATGCTCTGAAAACAAAGAGAGCCTTCAATGCCTAAGTGCTTTGTTTAGTGACTGCACACATGTTGGGGGCTCAGGCAGCCTAGGGAGACCATTCTGGCTGCTTTCCCAACTTTATTTTCATCAATGCATTCTCAAAAAGTGGTTTCATTTCTCCCCTGGCCCTGACTCAGGTGGTGGGGAACCTCTGATTATTCCTGCGCCCTCAATTCCCAAATTATGTATATTTAATTGATTTTTCTGCCTGTATGATTTGGTTTGATCTCCAGCTCCCATGTTATTTGCAGAGAAAAGCCTGCCCTTTCCCCCTTGTCATGCTTGACATTGGGAAAACTCGCAGGGCGGCAGTTGTCTGTCAGTGCCGACCTGCGTATGGCTCCCACAGACAAAAGGGAGCAAAACCGCAGTCATTTGCTGTGGTTACGTCTTTGTAGTAAACAAAGTGAAGTGCCACCTTCCCTCCCTCCCCTGAGCAAACCGGCATTTCAGAGCCAGAGCTTTTAAAGCTCAAAGCTGTGCAGAGTCAATTAGGACTTGAATAGGGCCTCAGAGCAGTGGGGCTCCTGGTTTTTGGAAAGTAAGCAGAAGATGAGGCGCTAACCTTAACCATTCAGTAGCTGAAATAGTGCTGCTGTTTTTCTCACATGCAAAACAAAGGGATTAATAAAATAATGCCGCTCCCTGTTGTGGTTAGAGGGCTTGGAAGTGAGGGGCCACAGGATTTGTAATGTAAGTCCTATAATTGGCTGGAGTGCAGAACACTTCAGCAGCTAAGGGTGTTATAATCTGTGTGCAGTTTCCTGGCACAATGTGCGAGATAAGGTATGGAGGCCTCCCTTTACACATTGGTTTCAGGCCTCTGTGCACTGTGCCCTTTTAACCCTTAGTGGCTTTCTGCATCCCAGAAGGTTCAACTCTCGTCTCTGGCTATGTGAGAGACCAGGGGTTGTTTGCTTTCAGGAGGGAAGGACTTTAGGTTCCCCATCACCGCCGTCTTCCAGTATCTTTTCAGGAGGCTTGAAGAGGTATTCACTGGGTGAAATGATGGCACTTGTGAGGAAGAGGCTCTAACACAGCCTTACCTATAGTGGGGGGTCTCTAAAATCCATCTAGATGGCTAATAAGGAGGCATTTAACCAAAAAATTGGTCTGCAGATAAATCTTCCATTTTCATACAGTTTGAAAAGGCTGGTCTTGCTGTTTCTGTTGACATACAATTTTATATTGCAGTGCCTAATTTATCCCCAGAGTGAGAGCCCATGGAAATAGCCTCTGATTGCAGAGCACTTTTAAAAATAGATTTAAAAATACCAAACTGAGCACATCTTTGAGATTACAGGGAGCTTCATCTTGAGTAGTAAATTATTGTGAATTGGGGAGAGAGAGGAGCAGATGGGGGACTGTGCTTTATTTAAAGAATGACCCTCTGCATACCCAGCCTTGTGTAGGAGGGAAAGGGCTTTTTGAAAAGCCAAATACCAAGATTGTGACTCTCTTGCTGGGTTCTTGTGTGCAATTTTCAGGCAGGGCTGGCTGGCACTTTGATTCAGAGGAAGGGAGAGGAGAGTGGCCCTCCAGGAAGAACATGAGGTTCTCAATAGGCTGTGTTGTTAAAATGTGGAGTATGTCTGCTCCTGAAACAGCATCGTCTGTATCTGTCATCACCTGTTCTTCCAGGCGGAGAGCTGAGTGCATCGTATTGCTGGCGGGGGGGAAATGTGCTCTGATATTAAAAGCATTCTCTGAGTTAAAACCAGAGGAAAATGCAAAATACCTACATGTACTAAGTGGTGGTGGAAAAGGAAACAGCTGGGAGGCAAAATGGCAATTCTGTAGCGGAAAGTGAAAGAGCAGAGAAAATGGTCTAAGGAACTGAGGCATCTTCAGGGTGAGGACTTGAGTTAGACCCCAGCTGCTTTGTGAAGATACCACATCCCAGAAACCTCCACCACCACCACATCCCAGAAACCTCCACCACCACCACATCCCAGAAACCTCCACCACCACCGTCTTGGGGAAAGTGTTGTCATCACAGACTGTCCCGTGTTCCCACAGCAGCACAGGACAGTGGTGTTACCTGGGCTTATGTTGGTTACACAGAGTATGCAGAGGAGGTTAAAGAAGTAAAGAGCTTCCTAGATTCGCTTGTCTTTTCAGCACTGTTTGCCTCATCCCCTCGGCAATGTTCACTTTGTGCTGAAGCTGTGTTCCAGAGCTCACCTGTTTGGAGACACAAATGTGCTTGACCCACAGGCAGGTTTGTGGGTGGCAGCAGAAGGATACAAGGTTTTCCTTGACCTCTGCTCTTGCTGTGATTGTTGGATGCTATCCACCAGGTACTTCCTGCCCAGCCTATCTTGTCAATGCTTTTTTGATGGAAATCTAAAAGGAACTGCAAAGCTTTGCTTGAACTGTAAAGTACAACTTGGTGCCCTTGAGCAGAATTGGATCCAGCAGTTCACCTTCCTTGAGTGAATGGGGATGTAGCAAGGCACAAGATCCACTATGTAAAGCCTAGCTGGCAGCAGCAGGAGAGGAAAGGGGTGGCCTTACACCTGGAGTGGAGGCTATTGCTGAGGGAAGTGAGCTCAGTTCTGTACAGTATATCTGCCTTAGGGATCAAGGAGAGCAGCTTGTGTTCAGGGAGGATGGAGAGCCATAGGAGGTGGGGTCTGGACCAAACTTATTCCCTCTTGTGAAGTCATCTATGTCCACCAAAATGACAGGCAGAGTTCTCTCACTGATGACACTAAAAGGAAGTCAAGCTTTTCTAGACAGTGGAAAACTAGCTCCCCTGGGAGGGACTTCCCTGTGTAGCCAAGAGCCAGAAACCCAGCTGAGGACCTCCTGCCCCTGAGGGAGTACCAGAGATTGAACAAGGCACTTGTCTCTGTGTGTGAAGAGCCCAGATGGCAAAGTCAATAGTCGGAAACAGCCATAATTGACTTTCTCTTCCTTTCAGATTTTACGCTCGTGATTCTGGCCTCCTGAAGTTTGAGATCCAGGCGGGACTCCTGGGGCGACCCATCAATCACACAGTGCGACGTCTGGTTGCGTTCACCTTCCACCCCTTTGAGCCCTTTGCCATCTCCGTGCAGCGCACTAATGCAGAGTACGTGGTTAACTTCCACATGAGGCACAGCTGCACGTAGTACAACACGTAGCTGGGGCGGCCGCTCTCCTTCGGTCTGGGCCTCTGCCACAGACGCACCAAAGCCAGACACTCGCACCTTCTAGGAAACCAAACCGTCACTCATGTCAAGAAACCTGACTTAGGAGCTCCTACCAGCCAGCATCTCGCAGGGCCCTCAGCTGTGGAAAGCTGATCTGCTCAAGTTAGACCTGTGGATGTTTCTTCTGACCCTGTTTGTGCTGTGGAAGTCACTGCTGCATTGAGTGCTGCTGTTGTTCCCTGTTCCTATTTATGAACAAAGTGTAGCTGAGGTTCCTTTCCAGGTTTTCCAGAGGCATGTCCGTTTTTTCTCCTCTTGTAGGTCTTAAGATGGCAAAGATAGAGCTTGGCAACACATTTGTGGAGTGCTCCCTTCTGCACTGGCGCTCTTCTACCTTGTCGACACAAACAGCCTGTCGTAGAGGGAGTGGATGGAAGCCATGGGGAGCACTCAGAAATACAGCTACCCGTGTTTGTATCTTCAGTATTACTAGGGAAATGAAATCCTGTTCTCAACCACACAATCTACTGATGTGATTTTAATATGCACGAGGTCAGGGGAAAAAAGGTGTGAGAAATCACTGCAATTGAGAGACACGAGGTGTGTTCCTGACTCTTATGCAAGTCACTTAATCTTTGTGCCTTAGTATCTGTAAAAGCTCCCAAGTGAAAGGTGGTGTGTTAATACCAGAAAGCCAGGGCAGCTGGCTGTGTCTCTAATGCACGAGGAGGTGGGCACAGAAGGAAGATGGGTGGCTGGGAAGGGTGTGGGGAGCAACAGCAGCTCCCTGCTCACGTCGGAAGGACTTTTCTGCAGCATGGGGGTGAATCCTCACAGCCATCCACAGGTTCTGCTGCTGAGGGGAAGGGAGACCCAGCTGCTGCCACCCTCCTGCATGTTGGAGTATGAGAGTAGAGAATTAGTAACATTTGGGTTTCCCCAGAAAGGAGGGGGGAGACCTGAATTAATGTGCATTGCTGCAGGTTTGCAGTTAGGAGACGAGCTTGTTTACTTAGGTTGCTTACCTATCCCTGTTTGATATGCTGTTCTCTGTGAGAACCTGATTTGCTGTTTTCAGGCTTCAAAGCACAGCTGGCTGGTGCGTCGATGCTGACTGGACCACTGCGGTGTTTATGCTGCCGACAAAATAAGCTCCTGGGTGTAATATTACCTGCCACTGTGGGCTGGTGAGGATGCTGGCCTGCCCTTCTCTCTTAAAAATTGAGTTTTTGGTTATAGGCCAACATGTGGGTTTTTCTGTACACAGGCTGGTTAGTGACTCTGTGCTGCCAGGCAGTGCAACCATCCCAGCGTCACGAGGTGCTCCGTCGGAGGCTGGAGCCTGCTGTCGTCCCATTCCTATGGGAGGTACAGAGGGGGCATTGGAAAATTGGTGCTTACACACGGGAGACCCTTTACTTTAAAGGATCCTGTGGTTGTCTTGTTTGGACCAAAATGGGCTGTGGGTGATGGGTTGTGGCCACATGCCTGTGAAGAGCAGTATTGAAGTCATGCATTCATTTTGCATGGTAATGCTTAGGAAAATAACTGTGTGGGTTGTTGGTGCCTGCTCATAGCATGAATAGTGGACCTTATAATGGAGGGTGCCCTGGGGTCCTTGAATCAGCCTTTACTCTCTGTATCATGGTACTTCTTTCCTGTCCTGGCCTTGCTAAACATATTTCTACGGTAAGACATTGTATTTCACCGCTCTTTTCCTGGTGTTTGCACTGTTGGTTTCTCAGGTCTGTCAGGAGCGACTTCAGGTCAGAAGACTGTTAATAAAGGAGGTGTCAGGCAATGCGTGCTTCAGCTCCAGGTTCCTATCCATCTAATAACACTATTTGTCAAGGTTTTAGGTTTTTATCCTGTGATCCGTTCCTTAAACATTCAATTAAAGCTCCAAGTGGAGAATCATTTGCACATTGTAGATCATGGATTTACCTCCTTTTGCACCACTCACGTTTGTTCACACTTCTAGTATGAGACTTTTTTTTTCCCCCAAAGCTCTCAGCAGCTTTGTCCGAGACTGGGTTTACTCCTTGGCATCACAGCCTGGGAGGTCAGTGCTTACTAAAATAGCTGTCAGATCTCCATTTAATTTCTTTCCTTTTTTTTTTTTTTTTTTTTTTCCTGGTGGCAAAAATATAAAGCATTTCAGCATTTCTGTAGTCGGGGCTTTTGCCAGATTCAGGCTGTCCTGTGTGAAGCAGAGAGCACGGCATGGATTGTTGGGCTTGGGGCTGAGAGACCAGAGATCTGTTCTTAGCTCTGCTATTAAATTGTTCTGTGGCTGGGGGCAAATTTCTTCCTGTTCCAGCTGGTGTTTTCTTCTCCGTAAATGAGGCCAAAAATGTATTTTCAGCTTTTGTAAAACACTTTGAGATTCATGGATAAAAAGTGCTGGGTAAGTGCTAAGTATTTTCTTATTATGTTTGCAGACAAACCGATTGATCATTCTGGGTACTAATTGCCTTGGAGTAGCATAGCAGATCCTCTGGTCTTGGCTGCTGCATTTTATAGCTACAACAGAGTTAATTTTATTACAGAAATGTATTGAAAGAAAAGTCCCTCATGCTTGAAATTTTGATTCTTTTACTTAAAAAAACAAAAAGTTTGTGTGTGGTGGGGGAGGGTGGGAGGAAAGGGGAGATATTTTCTACCTGATATTTTTCCTAGGCTAGGATGAAGATTTGTTAGCAACACAAGACAAAAGTGGAATAAACAGAATTTGCTTTAAGAACCTGATTTATTGTCATTTTCTTCCAAAAATCTTAACGGTGCAGATGGGAATCCCTTTGTTCAGAAGAGATGGCAGGGGTGTGCCTTGGACTACACAGGCATGTCGCATGTGAGTTTGCTGCCTCTTCCTGGCACTTGGAGTACCCGTGTGCTTAAGGATGTTCCTACCTGAGGCATTTCTGTAGTTAACTGCAGATTTCTCAAATTCTTGTCTGCATGAGCTAATACTGGGGGGAGGAATTCTTGGCCTTCAGTTACGTGTTCCCCTATGTATATTATTACTAGCCCAACTTGTATTCAGAGAGTCTTCCTTTATTCCATTTATAGCATTCCTCTAACCTTGTGGCCATTTTCTACTGATGCTCCATGGTCGAGAGATGAAAGTTGAATGACACATCTTGCTTGGCAGAAGAGCCATCACTGACCCACTGCTTTTAGGTTGGGCTAAGGCACTGGAGTTTTTGGCTGCCCGCTGCTCCCAGCTGCGATGCAGCTGTGAAAATGCAGACGGGACCTTCCCAAAGTCTGGGATCCCCTTGTAATCCGCTGCTGCTTTGTAACAACCTAGTAGCATCCCTGCTTGTGTTAGTTCCCCTAAGCATCTGCATCTTGAACATGAAAGCCACTTTCCTTTGAATGCTTCCTCCATTTTTGTTTGTGCAGTTCTCTGATGCTTTCCTTTGGAGACCTTGAGCGTGTCAGAAAGCTCTTGAGCCTGTGGCTTTTCAGATAGGCACTAAGTGACAGAGAGATGCTTGACTTGGAAACCATGTTTGACTGGCAGCAGAATCCCATCTTTTATTACTTCTTGTGCTGCCTTTGCTTTTAAAAAAGAAAAAAATAGTAGTAGAAGCAGGAGACTTGAAATATTTCTTATATAAACTGCATTAGACAGCGAGCCACAGAAATCCCATTAGAATCAAACCTATGTATCCATTAATGGTGTGTCCCTACTAAAGACCCCTTTCAATTAACCTTCCAGCACTGAGTGGCTGGCCCTGATTTAGCTCCCTAATGTTCTGTGTGTACTTGTAGGGCCTGCCTTTTGCTCAGGTGCTGGTGTCTATTATGCTTCCCTTGGTCCCTTTTGACCCAGCTAGAAGAACCAGATTTCAGATGCTCTAAGTCTCTTTGTCTTGTTTGTGTCCTCTGTTTTGCCGCTTTTCTGCCAGGTTTTGCCGCAGGATCTCTCTGGGCTGTGGGCAGAGGGATGGTAAAGGCTGGATGGCAACGGGACGTGTGGCCCTCTGACAGCTTTCGTTCTTGTATGAGCCTTTATCAGAAAGGTGCACGCTGCAGAGCAAACAGATGATCGAGGGGCAAGCAATGGGACAGGATTTTGTGGCTTTGCCTTGCTTTCCAAGTTTCGGAGCCCAGGTTGCTGATGTGCCTGAATCCTTGTGCTGTCCTGTCTCGTTATATGGTTGTAAAAGCTTTTCTGGCCGAGTACTCTTCAGGAGGAGGGAATGGTGAAAGGGCTTTTTTTTTTTTTCTTTTTTCCTTGCTCCAGGGCTGCGGGGGACGTGGGCTGAGCTGTGCAAAGTCAGTCATTGTAGCAGTAACAGCCTGGCACTACCTGCCCACCAGGCTGACTGCTCATCAGGCTGCAGCGTCCCCTGCTAGAGCCGTTCGCTGGCTGAGGTCTGATTTGCCTTTGTTTCTCTTGGGGAAGAGCTGGGCTTACTGCATAAGGAAATGAGTTCTCAGAAAAATACCAATGTGGGAAAAACCCTGAATTGCACATTCTTTTCTTGATGTTTTGACATAAAAATACCGCACCAGTTTTAGACTAGCAATCTGGAAACCAGTAATTCGTGGGCGACTACTGTGGTCCCGCATGCAAGGAGAACTGAAAAGGGGCACAGTGCCCCTAGTCCCAGCCGCTTAGGGCTGTGCTGCAGCATCTGGGTAACGTGTTGGTCCTTGCTTGGTTAACAAGGAGTGGAGGGCATCATATGAGCCCACAGGCTTTGCTGTATTTGTGCAGAGGTAATTTTTTTACTGTCTCTTGTTTTTCTTCCCAGAAGTCAAATCGTTTCCTAGGGCACCTCCTAGCTGTTGCAGTTTGCTAGCAGGGTGTTTGCTGTCCGTTCTTGGTTTTGTAAGGATGCCAAGTGCACTTGAAAATTTGAGGATGGTTTTAGAGGAGCGTGGCAGGGAGATGCTTGGTGGGTGCCCAGGGCCCTTGGGAAGCCAGGGGGAAGAGGAGCGCAGGGAGACATGCCTCCCAGGGGAGCTTTGCTAGAGGAGGAGCAGCACAGCACTTTGCCCTTGGAAGAAAATAGTATAGAAATGGCAACAAGGCAATGGAACTACAAAGCCCCCAGCATTTTCTGCATTTTGCTTTGTCCAGGTATGAACTGGAGCCTCTGGAGGATTTTATTTTCCATGGGTGACATTTCTACTTTGAATTCAGCCTTTTTAAAGCCATGAACATGCTACTTTCATGCTCCGTGGCTGTTCTCCTCTTTCTTTCTCCCCAGTGGCTCTGCAATACGCTGAGCATGGGCTAGAGCAGCCCTGGCTTTGCCCAGAGGACTCCCTGAGCCCCTGCTCTGGGCAGTGCACCATCCCCTTCTGAAAGCATCCTCTCATCTGCCAGTGTCCTTCCTCTGTCCAGGCGTGTTGTGACAGCCTCAGGTAGGGAGGCAGAGCGGTACAAGAGAGATTTGGGTCCCCCAGCACCTTGCCTCCATCCCGGTGCCTGACGCTTCTGGTTGCATGGGACAGGACTGGTGAGGATGTGCTGGTGGTGTTGGCATCTAACCCCATGCCTGAGCCCTGTCAGAGAACAGCCCAGCCCCGGGGGTGCTGGAGCCAGGGGATGTGTAGGACTGTCTGTGAGAGAGGGCCTGGGCAGGGTGAGAGCCAGGCAGGTGGCAGGGAAGCCCGGCCAGAGCCGGCTGGCTGCTGTTCGATGTGATTTACGGTGTTAATAAGAGCAGCGGGCAGCACTGCATCCCCCCGAGTGCCTGCTTGCCACCACCGAGCTGGTCATTTGATAGCTCCTCGGTGCTCCTCAAAGGCGTAAAATGGAGCGATGCCGGATTAGATGTACCCGCTGCCCTTGGCGAGCACCAGGGAGATATGGTGCTCGCCCTCCCTCCTCCGGCCTGCTGGCGCCCATCGCCATCACCATGGCAACGGGGAGAAACAGCCATCCGCATGGAAACGGCCTTGCTGCGCCCAGCAACGATTCGGGGGGGAAAACGGTTCAAATGGTGAGTTTGGAGAGGTGAGGGGCACTGGAACCCCCGCGGCAACCGGCGGGGAGCCCTGGCCCCGTGCTGCTGGGCCGAGCCTGCATCCCGCGGGATCTTGCAGCATCGGCACCGTCCCCACGGTGGGACACCCCTCCTGAGACACCAGCATCGCCCCCGTTGCAGAACCAGTGTGCGCTCTCGCATCTCTGGCCGTGAAGGATGGTTTACGTTGCTGCTGCCCTATTTTTTCAGGGCTGGTCCCGAGGTCAGGGTAAGGTCCAGATTAGCTGTGCTGATACCTGCGGCAGTGTGGGTAGGTCACTGTTTCAGCCCTGACCGGTGGTCCTTAATGCTAGTAAAATCCCCCTTTTGTAAGGGAGAAGGGGCAGCTGGCAGCCGAACAAGGTCCCCTGTAACATAGGGCAGACAAATGTCGTATCGACAGCGCGATTGTGCAGTGCAGCCCATCTGGCTTCGGGCAGCAAAGTCCTAGTTAATCTCTCCTCCTCCTGCCTCCTACCCCTTAAACTCCCAGACAGTGGCTCTGCCCACGCAGGCTTCTTCCCCAGAGAGGGCTCAGATTTGAAGGAGATGTCGGTGCCAACCCACTGGCTCCGATAAGGGCTGGGAAGAGCAGCTCTGCTACGCGGGTGCTTGAGACCCAGCGGGGTTTGTCCCAGTTTTACACTGGCTCTTTGGTGACAGTGCTACTGCTCTTGGCTGCCGGATCACTAGACAGGGATCTCCCCAGCCAGCTGCACTGCTTCTCTTGCAGGGATTTCAGTAAACAGGGCTGGTTTTACAACCATGTCCAAGGGCAGATTGTTTCAGAGCATCTCCCAGCGCTGGAGCAGGCTGCTTCCCGGCTCTTGTCATTACAGAGAAGCCCAGAGAGCTGGCCTGTCTAAAGTCATTTGCATTCCTTGGTCACTTTGACCCTGGAAGCTCAGGAAATTGATAACTTACTACTGTGGATTCGGCAGGAGCAAAATGAAAGGCAGCATCCAGGTCTTGGGAAAGGGCTGCATGAGAGCCATGGCTGGCAATTAGGAGAGCAAGTTGTTTGCCTCCAGGCTGGTGCATGAAGAGATGAGAGTCCTATTTCACCACTTCATTTTGGGACCTGCTGAAGGGGCTGGAGATGAGTGGCTGGGGGATGAAATGTGTGTTTTTCTCCTGCCTGGGGCCCTGAGTTTTATTTGTTATCTGGAGTCTTGCGTGCAGTGGGAAGCCTGGCCTGCTCCTGCACAGAGGAGCAGGCAGAAGGAGAAGGGGCCAAAAGCTGGAGTCTTTAGCGATGTGGCTGGGAGGTACAGTGGATGTCAATCCCAGCTGCTCTGGCTTAGATTTTGGCTTTGCAAAATGAATTGTTAAGTGGCAAAACACAGAAGAGGGATTTCAGAGCCAGCTTGGAAGGGGAAGGAAGGTTTTGAGGACTGTCATTGCCACTTGGAGAGGTTTTGGAGCAGTTTCTAAATACAGCTTTATGTGCTTTCTTTAAAATGATGAAGTGAAAGCCCCAGAGAGCTGGTCATGCTGTCGGGGAGGGCTCCTGAGCAAGGCCACCCTGTGTGTCTGACATGCATGTCTGGCTGGGAGAACAGCAAAGGCGAGTGCATCTAGCCCACTCCTGACGCACACCTGCTGTGGGAGAGCCCTTCCCTGCATCCTTCTCCTAATCTGTGCTGGCTCTTGGACCACCAGCTGGGAGATTTTAGCCTTAGGAAAGGGATTGTGTTTTTTTTTTAATGTTGTATTTTCCTGCATGTTTTTGCCTCTATGTTCTCTCNTCCTTCTCCTAATCTGTGCTGGCTCTTGGACCACCAGCTGGGAGATTTTAGCCTTAGGAAAGGGATTGTTTTTTTTTTTTTTAATGTTCTCTATGTTCTCTTTCTTTCCTGACCCACCTTTTCGTTGCCCACATCTTCGCTGAGCATGCAGCCCTTCGCACTCAACCCTTTCTCCCTTCTGCCTCCTTTTTCTAGAAGAACAAGCTGTGAAGCTGCTCCTGGGAGCAGCTATCCCAGGTGATGGCTGTTAGGGCTCTGTAGCTGCTGAGAGGTTTGGGTCCAGGTCCTGGATCTGCGCACAGCTTCCAACTCGCAGTAGATGCGGGTGTAGGAACAGAGCTACAAACTCCAGAGAAAGGAAAGGACCCTGCCAAGTGGCAGTAGTGGAGGGGGAGCTTGGAGAGCACAGCAGAGGTGGCATGAGTAGTTTTGAAAAAAGGGAATAGCATCGAGGCTTGGCTCCCTTATGCACTTCCCCATGAGGACCCCACAGCCCTGCTTCACCATCAGCACGGGAACTTGGATGCTATTAGGCAGTTCATTAGTAAAACCTCTGAGCAGTTCCCACTGCTATTGAGTGCCCATTAATGCCTCTTGAGGGGAGAGGAGAACATTGGAAAAGCACAAAAACAATCTGAGGGTCCTTGATCTCTTTTTGGTCTGAGAGGTCATGGGCTGAGCTTGGAGGGGCAGCTGGGAGGCGAAATGGGGCCAGGCAGGGGCGCCAGGCATGAAAGCAGCACTGTGATTATCTGCCAAAGTCTGAGTGCAAAAACATAACCTGACTTGAACTGTAACTTCTCAGAGGCTGCCGAGGGGTGCTTTAGGGTTATAAACACCTACTCGCTGACCCGCTTTGTGCACGTTCCAAGCCAGGTATTCCCGCACCAGAGGAAAAGCCAGCCAAACCTGCGCAGATATCCCTAACAGCTGCAGCTGGGCTGCGGTAAACCACCCCTGCTGCTACAGTTTATTAGCACTGCAGGGTCTGTCCCCTTCTCCTTGCTTGCTTGTGTATAAAGCCAGCTGTTAAAGGACACTGACATCACTTAATTAATGGCTTAATTGAATTTTGAAAAGGGATTGAAATTGGCTGCCTGACTCTTGTCACCAAGATGCTCACATAAGAAATAGTAAATCAGCAATTTGGCAGATAAAGCTGCAGCTCTAGGATGAAAGTCCTTGTTGCTGAGGATGGGGAAATAATTCCTCTTTGCAGAATAATATACTATTAGGGAAAGGCTTGGGGCTATTTTTGAAGCCAGCAGATGCCATCCCTGTCCAAGGGAAGGGTAACTGAGTTAGACTAACTCCCCAAGGTGGTGTGGCACTCATTAAGGGATAAACAGACCTGAGGTAGCATTTTATCTGTAAGTCTGCTTTGTGTTTCACCCACTATGTGATGGAGAAAGGTCCAGGTGGTATTTTAAAAGGGAAGGCAAAACCCCACAAAGACCAGAGTTTAACCAGGATGAAGCTTTGTGGTCAGTAGCAGCTTCTGAGCTTGTTTCATAGAAGAAAGCTTCTTTGGGAGTAGGGAATCAAAAGTTAGGAGGGAGCAGAGAGAAAAATGTCCCAAAGCCGTGGGGAAGCCCAAAGCGGGGACCCTAATGAGGGCGCTAATGCTGCAGCTGTGCTATGACAAGTGAAGTAATTGCTGCTCAGGAGGAATATGACCCAGTAGAAAACAGTATTCCAGCCAGGCACCAAGAAAAGCAATTAGAACTGGTAAACAGCAGTGGCTGACTAAAACCAGGCCGTTAATTAATAGTTTCATCTGAAGAGTAAGGAAATCATTAAGTGCTATTGGTGTTTATTAATTCCCTGCAAGATGAACAACAATAGAGAGTTATAAGGCTTCTTTCACTGTACAGTGTGTGCAGGAAGGAGCGACAGGGCCCTTGCACAAGGTGGGAGAGCTTGCTTTGCCTAGTTGTGCTCTCCCTCTTCACTGACGACCGCCCCTGAGGCCAGGGATGTGCCGCAGAATAAGCAGCTCAGACTGAGCAGTTAGGACATGGCTTTGGGGGTGCTCCATCAGGGCAGTAGAGAAGGTGGGGGGAAAATGTGACTTCTTCACAACTGAAGCTCCATGACAGAGAGCTTGGGGAGGATATGCGGAGCTGGGGGTTTGGAAGACAAACAAATATTGCATGATACTGTACAGATCCAGCCACAGAACTGAGGAAAATAGTGTCAGCCTCTTCCGTCCAGGTTGGAGAGTTCTATATAAATGTCAGTTGGAGGAAGAAATAGGGGTAGGTATCAGAACTAGGCAGGGCAGACAGCGAGACAAAGCTTCCAACTGTATAAGCAGTGGTAGTGGTGGCAGACTTCATAAAACATTCACAAATGCTCAGAAACCAAGAGTGTTAAGGAGTGGCCTCTATAAAGGGCACAGCCTTGATTCTAAGTCTGGGTAAGACTAAGATTTATTCTTGTTGCTTTCTGACTCTTGAGTCAACCACCTAATCTTCCTTGAATTTCAGAAGGACCGCAGATCTCTTCCCAATCTTATTTTTCAATTTGTTCTATCATCTTTATCTGACGCGGGCACTTCTGCATTGATGCAACGAGCAGCTTGTGGCAGAGGAGGGTGGTGTTTGGTTTTCTCACTGTGTTAGTGCATCACTGACAAGCCTGCCCGCGCGGACTGGTGCCCCTCCTTTCTCAGGGCCGGCCACTGTGCTCGGCACAGAAACCAGTCCAGCCTTGCTGTAAGGCACACCACATGTGCCTTCCCCAGCCACCTGCCCGGATACTCAGAGAGTTAATCTTTGTAGTTTATAGCTGACCTGGTATCTTCTCCTTAAAAAGAGGAATATGAAGTCACTAGAAGCTCAGCCATATTTCTGGAGCGAGGCGGAAGCTCTTCTAGTGTGTCAAACATCTATGGAAGAACCTCTCTTCCTCGCTGTCAAATCTGTGAGAGATCAAGGAACTTCCCTTTAAGATAAGCCACCCTCCATTCAAATTCAGACAGTTGGAGTAAGGTAGGAGATTCATGTGAATCTTGTTTTCTTCTGTCAACTGCAACTCAACAGGCTCTTCTAAGCAGACTGATTTCTTTCAAAAGCTGCCGTATGCCATTCAGCCCCATGAAGGAGGTTCACTGCCTTGTTGCCATGGTACCCTTTCTCTAAAGAGGAAGAGAATAGTTAATTATGCAATTTAAGAAACTAAGGAAGAATGACAGAAAGAGAAATAATAGAAGGAAAGATTCTGGGTTTGTGATAGAGCTGCTGGCTGCACCAAAATACACTCTGTTTATAGGTGAAGTATTTGCCCAGTGCATGCTGTACACGGCCAGGGCTTCTCTGGCAGTGTGGATTTCAGGGAGGTGCCCTTTGCTGGGCGGTGTGCCTCCGCCAGCCAGGAAACCAATCCTGTAGTCAGTTACTGCCGTTACCTTCCCTGAGCCTCAGACATATTTGCTTGGCAGAAATTCTCTCTGGATGGAGCCGGGACAGCAATAACACATCACAGACCTGTGACAAGCTCATGCTGCCTGTGGATATACAGAGGTACAGTTCAAGACTTAAGTGTTCTAAATCTCCTTGGCAGCATTTCATTGTTCCTCAGGCCTACTAACCCCCTGCTTCCTACCCCCAGAAAATCCAGTTCGTGGTGCACACAGCAGGACCAAAGAGACTGCAAGCGTCAAAACTGGCAAGATCCCATCCCCTTTAGAAGGGCTGGCATTTTCCATTTGCCAATAGCGCTGGCAGGCCAGCCACAGCTTGGGCAAAACAAAGCACCGTAACAGATCTTTGCCAGTAACGGATCCAGGCTACAGCGGTCCTTGCTGTGCGAACAGGGAGAGCTGCCTCTCGCCCAGCACACGGAGCTCTGCAAGCCGGGGGAAGGGGAAATTACCCCATGCCTTGTTTCCAAATGTGTGCGGTGAGAGAAAGAGGGAGGGCAGGAAGATGATGTGACCCCAAGCAGTTGTTTACTAGAGAGGACTAGAAGGAGATCTAGACATCAAGCTCCCCTTCTACCTGACAAGGGCAATAATAGCACAGAGGGCTAGACAAGAGCCACACAGGGTGGTAAGAAGAAGAGAGCAGTCGAGAGGCAATAATAATCCAAAACACTTCTGGGATCACAGCAGGAATGGCTGTCAAAAGACCAACATTTTAATCAACAAACTTCATACACAAGAGGCTTCACACTGAGGGAGTACATGTATTCCTGCTTTTACCACCAGCTTCTACCACATGGGCTTTTAAGGCCCAGGATGGTCTCTCTCTTCTTCAGGCTTCCCTCAACAAGTATTTCCAGGAGGGTGGCTTTCCAGAATCTGTCACAGGAGCACCATTCAACCCAGTCCCTGTTGCATGAACTGATGTTGAAAGTTGTGTGTCTCTTCCACTCCCCTCACATTCGCCTGGCTTTCCGCGGGCGACAGCCGTTGTGTGGAATCGGGGTGTTGTCGGTGATGGAGATGACCTCCAAACCGCCCATAGTCAAACCCTTGATGGCAGCCTGGAAGAAGATGACAGCAGATGACATGCTGTTATCAACACATGGAACAGCAGAGAAGGGAAAAAGCTCAGGGGAAAACAGTTTGGTCCCCCATCCAAAAATCAACTTGTTCCAATGGTTCTACTTTGTAATGATCTTAAAAATAAGTAATTCGTATCAGAAAACCCAGTTTAAGCCTATCTAGTCCAGTCCTTTCATCAGCACTTCCATCAGTTTTCCTACTTTAGTTGGAAGAAGTCCCAAATACAGCTTTTATTCTGCCTCCAAAGTGATATTACTCAAAAATTCTAATGATTCTAAAATCTCATTACTAGGCACTTGAGTGATGAATTCTTTACATCACATTCAGAAAAAACACGTTAATAGGTATAGTCATGAGACCAGCCTGCATTTAAAAAACCTGGACGATGCCTGAGAAATAAAAATATGAAAAGAAACTCTGACACCTACTTTGCGTCCTGGTCCCAGTCCTTTCACCATGACTCGTACATGCAATACACCCTTCCCACGTGCCTTCTGCGAAAAGAACAACTGATTAGCGTTCTCTTTGATATAACTACTGCTGCTCCGGCTGCCCTGGAGTCTTTCTTTCCCTTTTGACCCACTATCATAGTCATCTTCAAGTAAAAATAAAGAGCAGGTAGTAATGGATACAGAAGACAAATATGGGGATTATTGCACAAACACACTGGGAGAAAAGGAAGCCTGGATACAGCTGCGGCAGCGCCAGCAGCATTCTGTGCTAGGCTGTCAGCTCTGCATACAGAGAAAGCTTTAAGATCAAACCATCTGTGACCTAAAGCCAGGGCAGAAAGATGACATATCCATGGATACGTGACTGAACTGGCAAGGGACTAACAAGGACTAACTCAAAGCTCTTTTCCCTTCTCTAACATAGTGACTTCTCTCCTGTGATCAGTGGATTCCTTCTAGAAGGTAAATGAGAAAAGCAGGTGAGCTTTCTATTTGCTGTGCAGGAGTCCACACCTTCAGTGCAAAAATTCTAGGGGCTTGCAAATTGAAAATGAAAACCACCTGCTGTAAAGCATAGCCGTGCTGCCACCACATGGATGGAGCTCCTCTGGGTCTCTTGCTTTCTGTGTTCTGGTGCAATTAATGTACCAGCAACTTTAACAGCAACAGAATAAATATGGCCAAGCGCAGCTATGCAGCTATTATGAGGCTCCGATGAGGACAGGTTAATAGCAAAGATGTTCTTCTATTCCTCCGAGCTGACCACAATAAGCTGTTGGCCAGCAGTAGCACCAACCACCTCTGACATGAAAGCTGGAGCAAGTTCCACCTAATTTAGGATAAGGATTTTCAGTTTAACCTTGCCTCATTCTGCTGTAATGAGGACTGTGACACAGCCAGCCTCATCTTCTCCTGCCACCTGGACATCCACATGGTTTTTTAGAAACAATTACAGTAAACTGTATGCAGCTGGAAACTACACATGCAAGGACATCACCTTCTCTGACTGGAACTGCTGGCAGCAGCTCAGTTCTCCTGTGGCAGAGAGCAAATATAAAACATTCAGTCAGTAATTACAGCCGCTTCTCAGTCCCCTGCAGTGCAAAAATTGAACTGCTGCTGATTCAGGGGCTGCATTTCCAAAATGGCTGAGAGATGTTCGCTTAGAAAAAAGGAGCTATGCAAACCTGAACTAGAAAAAGATAGGTTCCCAGTTACATTTCCCAATCACAACCTGCACAGCTAAGTTCACCCCCTGGGCATTTCTAACTGCTGTTTCAAACATGCTTTGTCTGTGTGAAGATGTGCGGTGTGTCATATGAAGCTAGGGAAAGTGGCATCAACCAGCAGTGTGCTGCTCGAGCACTAAGGAACAGAGCTGAGCGAGGCATGCACCCAGGTAGCAGGGGGAAGCAGCCAGTGCTCCCCTCTGCAGGGGTGAGACTCATCAGTGCAGACTCACCACTGCGGCTGCCATGGCTGCGGTCTGTGCCGCGATGGCAGTTCCCTTCTTGGCATTCTGGAAGCCTTCTGTGCCACAGGACGTACGGGCAAACGGCCTGTTGTCAAAGCTGACCACTTGGATGTGGGTGCTACAGAAAGAGAGGGGCAAAAGAAAGAAGCAAGCTAGCACAAAGCTTTGTTTTCCAGTTTCTTCTCTTACCTTGCTGTCAGGCTCGCCACAGGACTCCTGTCTCCCCTCTCCAAGCCACCCAAACTCAGCACTGCCTTTCGAGGTATCCCACTTAAACAAACCTGCTGCAGAGACCTCCCAGCAGCGACCTTCTGGTCACCCTAGAGAATCTGAGCAAGGTGGCAAAACCTTTCTGGATAAGGTATACTTTATCCAGGTACACCTCAGATACCGCCTAGCCCTTTGAGACCCACCTCTCACTGTGAGCATTTCACTTCTACTCTTTATTAAAAAAATGCACAGAACAGTTCTAGAACTTGAAAGAGCTTTAGGAAACAGTGAAACATCACGCTAGAGCTCACTAATAAAACAAAACCATCCCTCATGGAGAATATGACAATTTTTTCAACAGCTGTACAGAAGCAGTGCTAGAGCAGAGGGCTGGAAGTAACCTGTCATTAAAGCTGTCAGCATCTAATTATTCATATCAGAACATAGTCAAAACATGTAATAACAATCTTATTGCTGTTAGAGACACTATAAGGACAGTTATGCTTCCTGAACAGCACTGAGGTTTGAATTCAATATTATTATCTTCCCAGTCACGAACACCACTCCCCTGGCTTTCTTCCTTTGCGTCTTTTGATCAAAACGATGACTAGCCAAAGCCCGGGTGTGTTACAAGCTTTTATTTTGCATGAGAGCAGGAACGGGGCAGCTCATTTGCTTACTTGTTGTAGGTAGCTTTGATGTGAGCTATTGGGATCTCTTCATAGATCTTCCCATCCCATCTCATGGAGTTCCTCTGCAGGATTAAAGGGCTGAGGAGCAAAACAAGAGTTATGTGAAAGGGCTTCTTTAAATTTTGTGAAGTTTTTTTTTTTCGTATCGGGAAAGAGAGACTGGATCACGTCTCCAAAAGACACAGACTGGGTCTGTGATCGAGTCGGATCGCTTCCTTCCCCTCCTCGGCTGAAAAACCACCGGAGACGGTAAAGCCTCCCAGCAGGAGGCGAACGGCGGGGCCCTCCGGGCGCGGCCTGCCCGCCTCACCTCAGGTCGGCGGCGCTCTGGTTCTCCGCCTCCTTCGCCGCCTCCGCGAGGTCCTGCAGCCTCCGGGGGCCGGTGCGCAGGGCCCGGCAGAGGGTGGCGGCGCGGCCCCTGCGGGAGAGAAGCGGTGAGGAAACCGGGGGGCGCCGGCTGCGGGGGGCCGCGCCCGGC
>VZTV01096810.1:0-11133 GCA_013400875.1 Anhinga rufa | reverse complement strand
GGCTGTAAACATGACACTGGCATATTACTTTGGCTTCACTTGACAGAACTGAAAATTGTCCATGCAGAACTATCCAGAATTTGTAGGAAATGTTGTTCTTAAGTTTATTGTTTATGAATATAGCAAAGAGCTTAGAATTAATACCCATCTATGTCAGTTTAAAGAAAATGTGTTATTTGCTTCATTTTAGTCTCTCACACAGAGAAATTGCTGAGCAGGAGTTGATCGCTATACAGGAGGAGGAAGGGAATGCTTGTAGATTTTTGAGCCAATTTGAAGCATTCTTCAAATAATGTATTCAGAGCTAGTACATGCAATAAATAATATGCACCATCATTAAAACAGGAGTTTTTTGAGTAGAGGCTTGGCCTTGTAAATGACAGCTTTCTAAATAAAATAAAAATTCAAAAAGGCCAGTATACTTTTGAAATCTTTATTTCAGAGCATATGACTTGAAGCATGATGTGCAGAAAACAATGTTTCCTTTATGTAGCTCAAACATTTGCATAGGGGCTTGCTGGTTTGTAAATTCCAAGCAGCATAAATATTGATATACCATGCTTAGCTTCCCACATATCTTCAGTTTGGTTTTGTCTAAATTATGGAAAGGAAGCTACAACTGTGTGCACTGTTTAAAGGCATGTTTCTTTCTAACCTCTGCTTTCTGAAATCATTGGTATTCAAGTTCTTCCTCCTCACCCCCCACTCCTATCTCCATGCAAGCATGCACACAGACATATGCACGCTCCAGTCTATGTATCTGTATAACAGTTTCTAAACATACAGCATCCTGTTTTATAACTGTGTAAGATGTACTGTAAAGATTGATGATAGAAAGATTGTTGGAGGATTTTGAAGGGAGAGTACTTACATGTTTTTATTGGGTATTTTACATAGCAGTCAAACCATTTACATGGGCTTAATACGAAAAATAACCCCTAAATAAAGCCCTTTAGCCTGATGGAAGGAAAAAGGCCTCCTAAATTAGAACTACCAAAAACAGTCTGTAAAAGAAAGAACATAAAATGCTTCAAATGATGAAGGAGTTATATCAACTGGTTAATTGTAGTTGAGAAATAAGTACTACATTCCAAATGCTGGGATGTCGCCTTGGTGCTATATGTACAGGGAAGAAATACTAGTTTTATTGCACTGTTTCTAATGAAAGAACTATATCTACATATTTTTTTCCTGACTACTGGCAAAAGGCTTTGAAAGATGAAGTGTCAAATTATTTTTCCCCCTCATAACACTGCATACCCATGAGAAGTGATTTTGTTGTTGTTGTTGTTTTAGGGTAAATAGAATGAATTCTGTCACAGCCATGCTTTGTGGCAGATGGGTAATAAAGTCTTCAGCAGAACAAACCTGCCCTGTTCAGTGTGCCGAGCGCTACTAAACAAATAATCAGTCAGATGCATATGGGCTTGGCCAACAGGAATTGGGAATTAGTTTGCAACACCGAAGCACCTACTTTGAATAAGGACAGAAAGTAAAATGGGCGACTGTAGCGTTTCCATTTGGCATATACAGGTGACTTATCTGGCTGTCTTCCTACTAAAAGCAAAACCATCTTATCTTTTAACAGAAATTTTCAGTCAGTACTACCAAAAGAATCAATATGTGCTAAAACAAAAAATTTCTGCCTTATCAGTTATTAAAAAAACCCAACTAAATAATTATAACAGACCAGTTTAATGAAAATATCAAGTATCTGTTACAAGTCAGTATCTACTATTTAAGCTTCTATTTCTTTTAAAGACATTTTTTTAAAATTATCTGATATTTTGTTTCCCCTTGCAAGGTGTAGAAGGAACTTGATTGTACAAAAAAATAACATGTTGCTTTGTGCTCATTCGATCTTTCTTTCCCTTCTTATTTTGTAAGTAACCAGTGTGTGCTCAGTTTGGCTTCTGTGTTGATAGCAAGCAGTCCTAAAAAAACAGCTTGCATTAAAGCTCCACCCTGAACATTGTGAAAACAGTGTCATTACTCAGTGTGTGAGATCAAAAGCAGATGATCAATACCAAAAGGATGAAGTGAGAAGAAAATAGTGACAAGCACTAATGTAAAATTGTACTAATGTAAAACAAACATCTGGAGTAACAGAGAACTTTCTTCCTTTCTTATTTAATTTATATAAAAGGTCTTTATATTGTTGCCTATAACAGGGGAAACTACAGAAAGACGGATAGATGTATGACTGCCAAACTGATGATTTTCAGAAACTTCTGGCTTCAAGACGTGAGCAGTACTAAACCACAGACATTTTTCTTTGTTTGTTTGTTCTTCCTAGCAAATATTTTAAGATATGTTGGGAAGAGCAGCATTTGGAAGGCAAAGAACTGTTGTTAACAAGCAATAATGATCTTAAAAACAAAGACATATGAAATAAAAGCAAACAGGATATAACCCTTATGCAAATTGAGCAGAATTCCTGTAAGGATAGGTAGCCAAAATGAAGACTATCCAACAAAGTATAAGTTGCCATAATCTTCCCAAAAGAGATAGCTGCATACTGGGGACAGAAAACATGATAAAGGTGCAGTCATCCACTGTGATTGGGAATTCAATTAATAAACACTGTATAATAAAGTTTTCTTAAGTATTTGAATTGCAAAGAAGGTCAGCCTTCCTTTGTCATTTTTCTATGGTGGTGAGACAGTGTATTCTGTCACAGTATGTGTGTGTTTGGTAGAACAGCTTTTTTCCCTTTTTGGTGGGAGAAACAAAACCAAACTGCTGCTTGGAATGGATTTTGAGGTATTGAGGTATGTTAAAATAATTTTACAGCTTAGAACTAAAGTTGAATTCTTTCCTAAGATACCTAAAAATCCATTATTAGACCTAAAGAAGAGAGATCTCCAATATATTCCCATTCTGTTATATTTTCCTCCTAGCCTGGTGCAAAAATCCTGACTTACTTAGCTAATCAGTCTATGTAATAGTCAAAGAAATTTCATTCCAGGACAGTGAAAGTGGCATTCCAGAACCCATGAACCAGAAAACTGTTGCTTGTTTTAGAGAAAAGTTATGATATTATGATCATGTTCTCCATGGTATGTTTCTCCAATGCTTTAGGTTTGCACATTTTTAAATCCAGAAAATATGTTTACCAAAGGATGAAATAATAGAAAATAAGATTATCAGTTAGGGTGGGAATGTACACTGTTTCTTTGCATCTGCTCTTTTTTTCTTTTGCCTTCTTTTGACAAACAGGAGAGGAGAGCTGCCTGGCTCAAGACCTGGCATTCCAGCTCTCAAGCTAAACAACCTCTAATAGCTCTGCCTCTCAAAGTCAAAATATTGATTGGGGAAACTCTGAATAAAGCACTTCAGAATAGGACTGAGCAGAGAGCATCTGTGATTGAAAACAAGTGCCCTTATTAGTTCTTTCATGGGAACTAGCCTACAGGAGATTTCATTGCACAGCTATCAAATCAACATTACTATCCACATTTCAACCCCCCCACCACCAGTTTGCAGTTTGGATTACATCCCATAGTCTGGCCATCGAAAAAATAAATTATGCCATTTTAGCATCAGATGAGCACCTTACTTCCTTGTAGGAAATGGTCTGCCACATCTTAAGACACAGTCTGGACTTTCTATTAAATACAGGGAACACAAGGAGCACACAGTTTGCTTTTCCAGAAGATACTTCATTCAGTTCCTCACCCTTTACTTAGAGAAGAAAAAAGCCAGAACAGCCGGGATGCCGTGGCTTCTGATGAATTACTTAACTAGAAGAGACCTTAAGCAGTAATCTATAAAAGGATTTTTTCTTTCTCTTAAAAATTATGGTTTCAGAGACTGAGAAGCTTTAACCAGAAATCGTTGAAAAATTTTGTTATTTGCAAGCATTCCAACGTGAAAGCATGAAATATAAGCATGGTAGCAATTGAGATATTAATCTGCTGATTTCAAGGATGCTTACCTCATATATCAGATACTGACACTGAAATAACAGTCACAACATAGAAATAGATTAAATTTTTCCCTCTGAAACACATCACCTCAGTTCTCTACCATACAGCTTCTCACGCATGGCCAGGCAAATGTCCTTATGTGGTGGACATGCTCTATCTTTCCTTCCCTTCCTTTCTGAGTTTCTCAAATGTGCTGAAATAGAGGTATAAACAACAGCAAAACCAACCCATCCTGTGGTTTTGGGAATAGGTGTAAATAAAATGATGGAGGTCCTGGCTGGAAAACAGAGTACTTGGGTACTATTCAGTACCTAAGCAGCTTTAATTTTTCAGACTATGAGAGCTGTTTAGCTGTCAGTGCAGACAGAAACAATACTTATTTTAATTTCTTCAGCTCATGATTTCTCTCATTGACCTGCTCAGCAAGAGGCATGCTCAGATTTGGATAGCTATATTTGGCTCTGTAAGGGGAGAAAAAGACAGTGAACCTTCTCACATCACATTATTTCTAACATAATAAGAAAACTGTCATGGTTTAACCCCAGCTGGCAACTAAGTCCCACACAGCCACTTGCTCACTCCCACCTGATGGGATGGGGGAGACAATGGGAAGGATAAAAGTGAGAAAACTCATGTGTGGAGGTAAAGAGAGTTTAACATGTAAAGCAAAAGCTGCGCACGCAAGCAAAGCAAAACAAGGAATTCATTCACTCCTTCCCATGGGCAGGCAGGTGTTCAGCCATCTCCAGGAAAGCAGGGCTCCATCACATGTAAAGGTGACTTGAGAAGACAAATACCATCACCCCGAACATCCCCTCTTCCTCCTTCTTCCCCCACCTTTATATGCTGAGCTTGACGTCACATGGTGTGGGATATCCCTCTGGTCAGCTGGGGTCAGCTGTCCCGGCTGTGTCCCCTCCCAGCTCCTTGTGCCCCCCCAGCCTCCTCGCTGGTGGGGTGGGGTGAGAGGCAGAAAAGGCCTTGACTCTGTGAGCGCTGCTCAGCAACAATGAAAACATCCCTGTGTTATCAGCACCGTTCCCAGCACAAATCCAAAACACAGCCCGGTACTAGCTGCTATGAAGAAAATTAACTCCCAGGCAAAACCAGCACAAAAACTTCTGCAGTCAAAAAGGCGTTAACCCTAATAGACCCAGTAGGTCTAACTCTAAAAACTGCTGCTGTCTGAGATGCTTAGGAAAAGTGATTCTGTTTGGAGTGAGCAACTCACTGTAAAGGAATGTCTTGAAATTTCACATGAACTGCTGAGTTTTGTATTTAAATATAAATAGAAAGTTCAAAGTTTAAAATCAAGGATAGGGTTCCAAAAGTGCAAGATGCAAAATTATTACTTCTAAAAGGAGGCCCACTTATTTACTTGTAAGACTTACTGACCAGGTGGTGATACTCAGCAACCAGCTATGTTGCCAAGAGATGTTGGGGCATGCTTATTCAATGGGTATAAGCACAGCCTAAGTCCTGAGAATTATCTTGGTATCAAGGTATGTATCAAATCTAAACACCTCAAGATTTGGGATCCCGTTTAGAAAAGCAGAGAAGCACTAACAGATGCTTTCTTGCTCTTCTGGTTTGCTGTTGCACCCCTTCATTCTTTTGGTTTGAGCCCATTCTCTCCTAACGTGATTCATGTGATGAAAGAGATAAACAATGTTAAGTTAGTTCTAGAAATTTTGGCATTTAAACTGTTTTACCTTCTCTTTTTTTACTGGTAGGTTCCTCTTCTGCCACCATAACTTCTAAGGTCCAAAGTATTAAAAGTTTATAAACAAACTTTGCTTGTATTCATATGCAGCTTGTTTTTTCGTTACTTTTTTATTTTTCCAGAAAAGCAGTAAAAATCCTTATTTGTGTAACTGCTTGTGCCTAAGATTTCTTATAGAACAGATATCATAAGTGAAGCCAATCTGAGAGGAAATAATTCCATTTATCAGGTGCCTTCATTCTTTTTACAGATAGGACAATAAGGAACTGAAAATATGCCCAACCAACCTGCCACAAAGAGCAGCAAAGCTGACGTTTCTGTCTTGACACAGCACATAGTAGTCATTTACAAATTTGAACAAATTCTCCGTAGGAATCATTAGAATGTCTTAGGATGTTCTGTGAGATAGAGCATGCACAAAATTGAGAAGTCCTTGCTTTGTTTTGGTTAGGAGTTTCTTAACAGAAGCAGACTAATATGTCTTGTTGCTTTATCACTTGACAAAGCTGCATCTTTTGCTTCAAGCAGTGCTAGTTCAAGAATCAGAAACAAATTCAAAGCACAGAAGTCAGCGTTCTGAGCACCAAATGTGTTTGTTTAATAAAGCCTTTGTACAGTTCCACTTTCTTACAAATTATTTGTCTTAGATGAGTTTGTTCTAAGAAATTAGAGGCTCTTCCCCATCATGTAATTAGTGTTTTAAAAATAAAGCCAGGTTTTATTATGGTTTAGGAAGTGAGAGAAATACAAGCTATGTTTTTCAAATTATGAGGCTGCTGTAAAAATGCTCTATAATGCAGATGTACTTTGCAAATTAGAAGTTGGATTCAACCTTTACACTGCTTTAAGGTGGTTTTCATTTCATGGTGTAGCACAAATTGTGGCAGCTGAAATCAGGTGTGATTTGAATGCAACCCTAAGAAATCCTACCTGTTTGTAAGACTTTTTTTTTTTTAACTTCTATATCACAGACTTGTTACTTTCTAATCTCTCTTGGCTGAGATAATTCATCTTTGTGATAATAGCTTGCAGGTTTTTGAAATACTAACTGCTGTTTCACTTCAGTTACTATATCATGATTTTTATTAATTAAATTGATACTAGCAATTTCCAACTGTTTAATGCTGCATTGCAATATTCCCATCTATTGGTACTGGCTATTTTTTTAGTTAGGTGACGAAACAGTGTAACCTAAAGGGTTTCCAGGGACTTCCCAAGTTCCAGAACATTTTCTGATAAACATATAAAACCCTCTGTTCTGTGACTTTATCTGCTGAAACATGGGGACAAAAAGTGATTAAAAATTGAAATGCTGAGGAGTCTGGGTGACTTAGAGAATAAGAGGCTGGCTTTTTACATCCAAATTCCCTTTGGAGATTCAACCGCAGGTCTTAAAAGGAATTACTTTCCTGGATTTCTTCCAATTATGCTTAGCACTCAGTGGCTCACATTACATGACCAGCACACCCACTTTGAGGCTGTCAGGGTCTAACTGGCATGTTCTCTTCAGTGAAGTCAGACAGCAAGATTAGGTAGTATGCTCATGATGGCGAGTCCTGCCAATGTGAAACAAGTAGCTGCTGAAAATCTTGCCTACCCCTTTTCACATGGACTCCTCTGAAATATTTTTCAAATTACATTTTAAGCTAATTTTTAATGGTTGTGAAAGCCTGTGAAATATTTTGAATGGCACTAGAAGAACATAGGCTATGACAGTGAGAGCTCCTCTTCACATTGAGTATACTCTGGGGATACCACAGGAAGGATGTACATGAAGTTTGGGTTTTGTACTATTCAAACTCTGGCTTCTTTTCTGAAATACCAACAAGGATAACAAGTTTGTGGAATTCTTGTAGTGATTCTGGGAGGCTTGACCGAGGCAGGCAATCCCCTTCATGTTGCCTGAGAGTTGTTCAAGTATCAATAACTTTTGTTCATAGTGTTCCCTCTGCAAGTTCCCATGGGTTAAAGGGTTCTGAATTTCATTTTCATCTTCCCTTGAGGATGTTTAGACCTTTATGTTTGTTCAGTAAGCCACAAAACCTCCTCAATATTGATAACTTAAACTTTCACAGTATTTTTCTTTCTAGGGGTTTCAGATACGTCCAGTCTTTTTCTGTTGGCAAATTTCTGTAGTCTAGTATACAGCTTGCTTTCTTTTCTCTTTCTCTAAATTGTGTCCCCTTTAGGGATTAAAGCAGAACATTCTTTAGTATACCATGAGAATTATCCATCTACCAACAGATTGATTTCACTATAGTTATTAATCAAAAAAATAATTCACTGTTCTAGTCAATTTTAATTTTGTATAAATACTTCCTCTATTTCCACAAGAAGGAAACAGCTTCTGAAAACCTTTCATGCAGTAAGCAGCTACCACCTCACCCAAAATGAATATAACTATCTTATTTTTGCACATGGAAGAAATAAGGAATAGTAATATGGATAGACAGATCCAAAGCCCTATAAGACTACAGGAAATATTTCCCTGACTTCACTACCAGTTGAGTGAGGCCCTCAATACCTTTCTCAAAATGTCAAAGAAAGTATGTAGTAAACCCAGGCCTCAGTTTATTCATTTATTGTATGTTCCCCACTTGCTGTTTAACCATTTTCTAGTTTTACTCACAGTAAAGTGAATGACAATGTTTAGTACCATCTCACTAGTTTCAGTAGACCTGAGTTGTATATTAGCTGATGAGCTTGTTCCTCATATTCTTCTTCCTTAATAAAACTCTCCAGTAACTGAAAACAGGCAAGTCATAGCGAACGGGGATGTGCTTACAAGAGGACTGAACTTAGAGGAGATAAAACTGCTTAATAGCTCTTCCAAACTACCTCCTCATATGAAAAACCTTATTTTGCAGGTAAAGCGCATTGTGTGGCTTAAATCCATCCTGTTCCAAAGTACATTAACCAGAATCATAAGTAACATACTCGTTATTACTGTAGAATAACTGGGTCCTCACAGAATGTCAATATGACATCATCAAGTATTCTTCATGTAGGAAGGTGACTCTGAACTTTTATTCCCCATAAATAAACTAAAAAGGTTCTACTCACTTTTTGGAGGGCTAAATGGTTAGTTTGAGATTATCAGAATTTTGCTATTAACTTGCAAATGGACCTGTATGTTTCTCCTGTGCAACTTGTTATAAATTTTTCTCTTAGTGTTGTATACATTGTACTTGTATTTGGTACTACTGTCTGTACTTGTAATGAACATCTAATTTTGGTGCATGTCCATCATTCAGCAACTCTTAATCCAGAATAACAAGCAAAAAATATCCATGCAATTTTGCTAATTTCAGCGACCATTGAATAAAAGTAACAATCTCACCAAGTGCTGTAGATTAAATTTTCACAAGGTGTGAATTTGGCATGGTTCATATATACATCTAACTTATAGGTGTGTATGTGAGTTCTCCATGGACATAGAAGGAAACTCTTTAAAAATTCTCTGTAATCACAAGGTCCAAACTGGGTAGAACCAGTGTGAGAAATGTATAGCAAATAAAAAATAAGAGTTATCATTCTATACAGGAAGCTTGTTGAAAATATCCAGTAGAAACAGGAAAAGTTTCTATTGAAGAAGGACTTCTTTAGAAAAGTCCATCTGGATTTTATTGAAAGATTGAAAAGTAGACAGTTCATCTGTTTAAATTCTCTACTTGTTTGTGCTTTTTGTTACATCATAAAAAAGGAAAATGATCTCCAAGTGAGTACAGAATGAACCACCTTTCCACTTCTCTGCTTTCCCAATCATCTTTAGGTGTTTGGTTTTGTTTTTCCTTAATGTCAGAGCAACATTAGTATGTAGAATCCACACTACCAGCAGAAGAACATTTTGTAAAATATAGTCAGAAGGCCAATAATGAGAAAAACTGACAAAGTGGAACTGTATATTATTTTCACTTTCTTCCTTTTTTTTTTTTATTTTGTTCTTCTTAGGAACTGTTCCTTTCATCTCCTGTTTAATTTTTTTAGAAATTGTAATGGCAAAACAATTTTAGCTTTTGGATGTAACGCTGACGACATTAGTTTTGCAGTAAAAGAACTTTATTAATCCCACTAAATATAAATTGTTATAAGATCAGAAATGTACTGATATACTTTGTTATTTTCTCTACAAAATGTGGGATAATTTTTCCCCACTTTCTACTCCACTGGTGAATTGGAAGCTCTTTTCAGATGAGAGGGGGAAGGTCACTTTTCCTCCCCTCATATTTAAACAATTAAAACACGTACTCCCAAATGATAAGGCCTTTGCAGTAAATGCAGGAGGCTGGACTAGATTGACCCACTGTGGTCCCATCCAACCTGAATGATCCTAAATATTCCAAGACTTTTGTGCACAATCTCAGTTCTAGGACACATTTCAGAATGCAATATAAGCTTGCAACCAGTTCTACTACATTGTCTGATCATTGTACACTACACACGAGATAAACAGGCTTTTAAAAATACTTATATACATATATATACACAATACACATATTTGTTCCTATTTTCTTTCACTGTGTTCCTGATTTGGTAAAAGGAGTTAAATCATTTCATTTGGGTTGTTTTCATTGCATTTTCCCTTTCCCTGTGCAGTAAGCGATACTGAGAGCTCTTTAATTAAAAAGAAAAGCCAAACTCGTCTTAAAAATTATGCAGCTTTAGACTGTCTGTTGAAAAAGAACATCTCAAAGAGGTTGTAAGGCCTGGAATTTGGTGTGTAGGCACAACATACTGTAAGGCTGTTCTGTATATCACTGTTTATAAACATTTTATATATTAACAAGATCTCTTTTTCAAAATACTTGTCTCTGTGTGCATTAGGTTCCTGACCCACAATGATGTACCCAAAGACTCCATTTTGAACACTAAAATTTACAAAAGGACGATATTCCTCTTGTAGCATAGCATATTCAACTTTACGTACATTGGCAGGGAAATACATCTCAAACCATTAGAGCCTCTTTCGGATCATAACAACTTTGCCAATGACTTTTTTCTGTTTTTACATGTTACTTAGAGAAACTTATCTTCCCTGTCAGCAAAATTAGAAGATTCTCCACTATTCCCAAGATTGAGCATAATTCACAAGAATTTGCAAAATATTTTGACAGTATTATTATATTTTTGTTACTTTATTAATTAGAGGTGTGTGTAGAATATTAATAATGAGCTATTTCTATAAAGTCAGAAGTTACCATTTATTACACCTTAACTTTGCAGTTGCCCTGTGCCTTTGCAACAAGCATCCAATAGAGCAGCAACATTATTGCAATTTGGGTGTCCACTGTATGTCCTCTTGCATTTTTAAAGTAAATGATGTTGCATTAAGTAGCTTGGCCCCGGAGCGCACATAGTGTTCACCACCCAAGTAATTTGGTTGGTAGTATTATTTTACAATTGAGTTAACTCGTGTAACCCTCTGCATTTCAGCTTGCTTCTTTGCAAAACGAGAAGTGATAAATATTCTGCAGTACTGAG
>VZTV01096809.1:21406-40993 GCA_013400875.1 Anhinga rufa | reverse complement strand
AGATCCTGGCAACCCTTCCAGTCCCAGCTTCCCTTTGTCACAGAGGTTTTGGCTAAATATATACGCAGACATTTATCCACCCTTCAGACACTTCCTGTTCAGATCAGTGCTTCACTGCGCACAAGGAAATGTTTCCATCCTGCCCCTCTGTGAACTTGACTAGCCTTTACCACTTCAAGCCTTTTCCAACCCTAAAAGAGATTACAGGAGCAACTTCACTTTCTGTAATTAGCACTTTGCCCAAGATTTAAGCCATAACCTAGCTTATTTCTTAAAACCAAATGTAAAATTAGAATGAGACAGGCACATTCTAAGACCACACTCCACCTACATAACTGGAGTACTACACTTGCTTGATCTATGTTTAGCTCTGCCTGACTTTTCACATTAAACACATTTTCCACCACAAGTGTGTTCTTGCCAACCCTTCTGAGACCTTCCTTTATGTAATCTGTGAAGCATGACTTCTACAGCCCTACTTGCTCCTGATCTATGGATCATAGTCCATTTATCCTGCTGCAGATGAGGCTTTTATCTCAATGCTCCTGCTCCTTGCTCTCTTCTGGGCTTCTTCCATAGGAGACTGACACCATAACACAGTCAGCACCTGCCTACAAACCTCAGAGGTTCTCTATATTCCTAGTAGATGCCTGTTGTTTCTCTGAATGACAACAAATTGCCTTCTTCATGCAGGTCTGGACCTTCTTCATGCTGGATAAATTTCATATGTTTGTCACCTGTTGTGAAGGCCAGCTTAAAGCAAGGCCAGCCAGGCTTTAATGCTACTGCACAAAGCATCAGGTCTGAATGTGGGTTCATGAGCCCAGGTGGGATCCTGACACTCAGAAACAGGGTTACAAGGGATGTTGTAACTCCAAAAAAGCACTGCACCTTCCAGCTGGAAACTGCGCATCAAGGCTGGAAGGCAGGAAACAGTCCAAAGCAGGTAAGTTTGGGAACTGTTGACATAAAAGATATATCAGCTTGAACAGGTACTAATAAAAGAAGGTCATGAAAACTGCAAATATCATCTTAGCATTTTTCAAAGATACTACTCTACAGTTCTGTTTCTGAAAGTGACACATCAGACATGAAAGAGACTTGTTCGCATTACAGAATGCATTGCATCATGCTAAAATAACCTCAGTACAGTCAGAAAGTTTCTTCGCTGAGAAATGACCCAATTATAGGAAAGAAATTTAAACACTAGCTTTCCTTCCTAAGCCACTTAGTTTGTAAGAAGAGCAAATGCTGATTTTGCTTATATATCTCAAAGACAAGTCCACAAATAAATTCAAGGACGTATAAATTTCACACCCAAACAAACACCCAACAATTGAAATGGTGTCAAGAAAATTACTTTTTATTCTCTTTACTTTCAATTTTTGAATGTTAGGGTACATGCAAATTCAGCAGACATGCCTACATAATAGGCTTATCTACACAAAAGTGTAGTCCTCTTAACTTGATCCCTAGCTCTTTGGCAAGACTGGATGAACAGTTTAGAAATGAGACCTGGCACTCCACGGCAGTACTCTCCATTTGTAAAAAAGTAGGCAGAACTCCGGCACCTCTTGAACACACCTTGTCCAGATGAAACTCCAGGGCCAACAGTGGTCCTGTGCCATTCCCTATAGGTAAGGAACTAAACTGTTTCCAAAGAGAACTCCTTCCCATCCTATATCCTGCTGCACCATCCCAGTATCCCAATAACCTCAGAGAGTGGGAATGGCATAGGCTGTGAGTCAACGTGCTTGAAAAAAGGTCACTTTTCAATCACCCACTGCTCAATGCCATGCACCAGGGCCTCCTGGCAGCAGGTAGAAGGCCTTGCAGAGAGTCCATTTCACACCAAATGAATCCACAGTCTGCAGCAACCTTGAAGGTTTTGCATCTTCCTAAGGGCAAGCTACACTAAACTGCTCTGAAGGTGCTTGGTCTTACTACTTTTAAATCATTGGAAAAATCAGCCATTTACTGTGGTTCTAAGAAAGATGAAATTGGTTTTTAATACTACAATAATTGCTTGCCAGCTAACAGGACGTATCTCATTGCAAAATGTGAAGTTTGGATACTATTTTCTGATGTTACTGTTCAATTTTCAAGCTCAGACCTATTAAAGGCATAGATGCTTTTGGGATTGTTGCTCTGCCCCGACACCAATTCTGCTGAAGATTCAGTCAATGCCTCTGAGCCAGAAACCTCAGCAGAAAAGAACCTGGCGGGGATTCAGCTATGGATGATTTCTGGAGTGGAAAAGAAAGCATTTTAGAAACATACAAATACTTAATAATACAAAATGCATATATATTGCGTCGTAGTGCGAAGAAACAGATTTAATTGTGAAGCCCTTAAGACGCCAGAGCTCAATGATGCTGAATGCTGTAGTCCCAATTAGTAAAGATACTTATGCACAAGCTTTGCATTAAGTATAAGTGTAATCCACTGAAGTTTATGACAAGCACGTTGCCTCAAACAAGCAAAACTTGTGTTGAATACAACAGGAGTTCTGTCTGTGTAAGATGGAGAGGAAAGGCTACCTTGAACAAAAATCCAGTATGTGAGGGTAATACTGGGGCTGAATGACTAATCTCTCTTATTCGCATAAACCTCATTTCCCTGTTCAGAAAATTCTGTCCCACCTTTTAAGGTGTTTTTAGTCTGGTGGATATAATAAAGTTAATACTCCATCCATAAGATTTCAGGAGATGAGATATAGAGCATTTAATTCTATTACAGTTTTATCAAAAGAAGCTCCTTTCATTCAGTTAAGGATCAGAGAGAAAGCACTTCTAATCCAATGACTCTTCTAATTTTAGTAATGGAGACCTAATTTAATTTTAGACATGTAGATAAAAGGATACTAAAAAATGAGACATATCAATGAAGGTGTTGTTACAAGTACTGTCAACAACTGCCTGTTTTCTCTTATCTGTCTTAAAGCCCTGTGTGAAAATGTCTTCACTGAAACTGGTTCCTTCAAGAGCAAGCAAATAATGTAAAAATACAACAAAGCTCAGAGACATACTAATGATCCACACCTGCTCATAATTTCAAAGAATGTCGGGAGCAATTACCTCATTTATACTAAGTCTTTAAAAGTGACTACTTTCAAAACAAAACAAGAGGAAAACCGTAGTACTGTCTATGGGATGAAATCTAGCACCCATTTTCCTTTCCTACATGTCCTACTTGCAAGAGACCACCTCCACCTGCTACTGCTGTCCCAAGTTGTCGTGGTTTAGCCCCTATCAGCAACCAAGCACCACGCAGCCGCTCGCTCACTCCCCCCCGGTGGGATGGGGGAGAGAATCGGAAGAGTAAAAGTGAGGAAACTCATGGGTTGAGATAAAGACAGTTTAATAGGGAAAGAAAGAGCCGCGCACGCAAGCAAAGCAAAACCAGGAATTCATTCACTGCTTCCCATGGGCAGGCAGGTGTTCAGCCATCTCCAGGAAAGCAGGGCTCCGTCACGCGTAACGGTTCCTTGGGAAGACAAACGCCATCACTCCCAATGTCCCCCCCTTCATTCTTCTTCCCCCAGCTTTATATACCGAGCATGACATCATATGGTGTGGAATATCCCTTTGGTCAGTTGGGGTCAGCTGTCCCGGCCGTGTCCCCTCCCAGGTTCCCGTGCACCCGGCACAGCATGGGGAGCTGAAAAAGTCCTTGACTAGTGTAAGCGCTACGGAGCAACAACCAAAACATCTCCGCATTATCACCATTGCTTCAGCACAAATCCAAAGCACAGCCCCATACTAGCTACTGCGAAGAAAATTAACTCTATCCCAGCTGAAACCAGGACAGAAGTTAACAGAATTTGTCATGCAAATTGGTTTCCTACATGCACACACCAGAGAGAAATCTTGCCAGCAGCTTGGAAGACACCATCAGACACAGAATGGCAGTACTAGACCTATCCGTGATGGTGACCCAGCGTCCCAGCTCTTGCACTTGCTGTTCATCACACCAGGCCTGCGCGGGTTGCTGCTTGAGGTGCCAAAGCCCTAGTGCCATGACACTGCTGAAGCTACAAGCACACAGCACTTCACTAAAGTTACACAATTGCTTTTCTAATCTTATGGTTGAGGCAAACAGAGGGATTGTGGTTTGAAGAAGGTGTTCCCATCCCTCCAAACACTCCTGGACTTGTCTCCCTGCACAAGAGCGTGTGGGCATGACGAGAATCAGAGAGGGGAACAGTCCCAAGCCACTAGTAATATATCACTCTGGTCGCTGCACCACTTGTAGTCATCAAACATGCAAATGTGCTAAGAATGTACTAATTACTGCTTTCCCAAGATAATTTTTCCTGTTAATATCTTCAGTTTGCACAGTGGTTACTAGTAGCAGCAGCTGCCAGAACAGTAGCAGCAGTAACAGGCATCAGTAGTTTACCTGTGAATTTTTAGGCTACTTACACCTGTTTTCTGCATTTATCTGAAAACTTGTACTATTTCACTGTCACATGCCGCCTATTTGGTACATCCAAAATATTCTAACAAATTACTTACATTCTGCATTTAGACATTCTGTGTCATAAAGATTATGTTAACTAAGCACCCCCAGCAACCAGCCTATTTCTAAGTATGGTCAAGCCAGTAACTTGTCAACAGGAATTCTCTTTCTATGATTAAAATAAAGAAATAATTTTTTATCAGAGCAGATGACCCAGAATCAGGTCTATTTTCTAGCACAGCACTGATCAAAGATAAAGCCAAGAGCAGGAAAATAGAAACTTGTCGCCCAAATAAAACAACATCCTACTAAGCACAAATAATTATTTGAGAATGTTCGTGTACTTCAGATATACATATTCATATATATTACTTCAGAGCACTCAAATAAAGTAACAGATTTGCTCTTAGAAGTCATACAACAATATACAATCCAAGTCCATAATGCATACTGCAGGGCTGACCCCAAGCATGAATCAAAATTGTTTAAAAAGTGTTTAGATTCTTTTGACAATCAGTAAAAGGGAAACAAGCAACTGGTATTACAATTAATTGTTCATATGTCAGATTCTAATTTTGATACTCTGATGTAAAATCATCTACTTTCACTATTTTTACAATTTGCAGAAGAGCAAGACGGACTTTAGCTTCCCCTTAACTGCTGCTATTGAATGATTTTACGTCATTTTGCAAGCCTCCATTTACTCAAGCTTACTCCCTACAGTCAATGCTGACTAATAAGGAAGGACTAATGAGCTTAATTCCCTCTTTCTTTTATGCTTTTAAACAAACAAAAGCCCATGCTTTCTTCCTTCTTTTCAACAGCAGAAAAGGAGGGGAGCACTGGCAGCCCAGGACCAGGGTAAGGACAGATGAGAGAGTGGCAGATGGAAACCTAATCCCTAGCAACATTCTCCCACCCCAGCCCCCTTCCTTTCCCAACTCCCCATCCCTCTCCTATTAAGACCTGCTGAGGCTGACAACCTGCCTCCAACATCTCCTCCCCTCCTGTCCACAAAGGCCGGGCAAGTCTGGGACCTCAAGAGAGGACAGTGGAGGCAGAGGGACCACGTAGCTGAACACTGCGATTTCAAAGAGAAGGGAGAGAGGAGAAAAGGTACTCTGGCAAGAGGGACAAAGTGAAAAGAGAAGAGCAGGAAAGGGAGGCGAGGATGGATGCTTATTAATTTCTGAGTAGATCAGGAGACTAGCAGTGAGCTTTCTGGCAGAATAGAGGAGCAAACATGCACTTCGTAAAGTTGGTCAAATTATTTGGGAGGCTGGAAACAAGTTTGTGTAGAATTGAGAAGCAAATGTTTTGCACCAGGTGATAAAGGGTAAATGGCAGCAAAATGATCTCCAGCTCTACCAATGAAACCTTTTATTTCAGAACACAGACTAACATCTATTACGCTTAATACCTTTTCATAATACTGTAAGAAAGTTGCCAGGATGCTGAAATATACAGCCTTGGGGAGGATGGGGGATAATTTTTGAAGCTTCACCCCAAGCAAACATCTCTTCAAACAGCCCTAATTTGCATAGACATTTGTTAATGTACATAAGGAATAATAGGAGGGAATAGCCAGAAAGCAAGTCCACTCCCACTCTGTGGGCCACAGCTTCACTCTGCTTGTGTCTGTCAATACACCGGGCCTCATTTTCATCTAAAATTGGTGTCATGCTGCAAAACGTAGTCATTCACTTTGAGAACTGCAATTATTGCTGTGCTCACATGCAGCAAAGCACCATCTGGCCTGTTCACAATGCAGGCACAATGCAGGAAGAGTGAGAGCTGATGTAAATGGTTTTCCAGTAATACTGAATTCCTCCATAAAAAGCAAGTACACTTGGATTTCAATAATTGCTTAGAGAATCAAGCACTCTTAGATTTAAATGAATACTCAAAAAATTTTGAATGAACCCTACTATCATCCTCTATTACATACCAGTCAATATTTCAGGGACCTGAAGAATCACTGAATATTAGAATTTGTATTTATCTGGATGCATTTCCAAAATTTCTGGAGGAATACATGACTTCATTCCCCTAGGCATACTTACGTTACAAACATATATTCCTATTTATTAGTCAAAGCAACCTATGGATTATTCAAACACATAAGAAAATAATACCAATCCATGTGATCCTTCCAGTAAAAAATTACACAGCTAGTAAGTGTTTACCATTTTTTACAACTATTAGCATTTAAGTATACATGATCCAATGCTCAAGCTAGTATTTCAGATATGCCTCCATGAACAGCAATAATAACATTTAAAATGAATAGCCTCTACAGTCACAGAATGCATTACTGAGCATATACTGAATTAAGCTGGTCACACAGATGGTTGTTCCTCTGCTGCCCTCCCCTCCACTTTGGAAATATATGACATCAATAGTGATGTGATAACATAGGCAAAGGTACACTGAGAAGCACTAGTTTGGACACAGACTTTGGCGAGTTTTACACTAGAGTTTAGGCATGGATCAAGCAACTGCTTTGACAGCAAGAGCAACCCAAGGTGCTAGCGAAGGCAGCAACTCCAAGGAAAAAGCTACCACTGCATTAGCAGAAATCTCACAGAATTATTTGCTCAAAAAATGTTGTCAGCTCTTGCGCTGAAATCTGGTAAAAATTGCTGTTCTTGATGCCTTCCCAACCAGAACCAAGAAAGAGATACTCCACAGATTTTGGATTTGTCCCAGATCAAAATGCAGGAGTACTTGGGAACAAGGTTTCAGTTTGGGGCCAAAACTGATTATAATGCTTAGCAGAAAGCAAGTGGCAATCCACTTACCAAGCTGCCACATATTAACTTTGTTATAAAGAATTAAACTTGCAAATTTCAGCATAACTTTGCTGTACATGTGAAAAACAAACCGATAAGGACTACCAACCACAGAAAGAGTGCTTTATCTAAGAAAATTTGTGTTCAAACTCAGATTCAGCTCACTTACCCCAAGCCATCTGACGCTGTTACAAAATCATTNTGAGTACTGTATCTCACTAAGTGATGAACCCTCACATCAAATACCAGGGAACACGGATCAGACCCCAGCTGTTAAAAAGCTGGAGCTCGAGGCTCAAGGGGAGAGGAGAAAGAAGAGAGACCCCGGGAGTTCGCACTGTGCCAGCCCTTCTTTGTTCACAGAGAAAATCCAGTTAATGACTATTAAATCACAATACATGCCAAGGTACTCCAAAAGATCTCATTTGATAGAGGGAAGAAACCAGCATTAAACTGAGAACAAGTACAACAAGGAACAGACTAGGGAAATGAATAGGAAATTTAAAAAGATAGCATACGATTTTTTCCAGAAGCACAGCATAAGATGTTGGATACAGCAGGCATGTCCATCATTGTTCAGATGATGTCTTTTTCATGAAAGTAATTTAAGTTTTTGTGTAGAATACAATATACAACCAGGAAAGATAAATGAATTTCACATCACCCAACTGAACTGTCTGCAACTGGCAGTAATATAAAAATTAAGCTTGTACAGATTATTTCCAAATGCAGGAAAATACTTCAACAAATAATTGCACATATTAGAATGTATCTATTAAGTTTATAAAGATACATTGTGGTCCAGTAAAGTTATTTTCAGGAGTCAAGCACCTAGCAATAACAAAACCATTCAAAAATGTTAAGAAAACAGTACTATTGGAACAACGGCAATACATCTGCTAAATGTCAGTGCGTAATAGTGACAGGGTAGAGTTGCTCATGTTTTGCAGCAAGAAGGCAGCCAGTGCATGCAGTGCAAAGGATGATTTACAAGTGTGCTCTGTTATGGCCATAAAAGGAGGAGAGGAAATCTGATGGCCAGAAATAGAACCACTGTAAATTAACTAGGGGGAGAAAAAATGCTAGAGAAGTACATGATAAATGAAATGGTTAGTAAAAAGATAGGCAAGTAAAAACAAGGCCAAAGAATGGAATATCAAATTAAGATGCAGGGATACCATGCAAAAATGCTCTGTAAAAGGTGGTGTCAGGCATGAACTGACTGCTGAGATCAAGGAAACCTCAAATTACTGTCCTAGTGCTAACCCACCCTCTGTGAAGGAAGGAACAAGTTATTTCATCCTCCTATCTTGGTCTGCAAATTACAGGCAACAATACCTACCCACCTCTTGGGACAGGGCAATGGAGAATCAATCCATGTCCTGACAGCACTTCGAACACTGTGTGTGAAATCCTGCTTCTGCTGAAGCCAGTGGGAGTTTTAATGCCAACTTCAACAGTGCCAGGATTTTATCTAAACTTTGAAATAAAAATGTTGGCTATTATTATTTAAACGGACTTTGAAGCCTTTATACTTAGTCTCAGTTACTTTCCAAAACAAATTTGCTTAGTCCGTAAGTCAGGAAACAAGCGGGGATGTGGAAATCCCACTCCATTCTTCCTGCCTTGCCTATCGCTGCCACGAGCAAATAATCAGGATTTGACCTGAACTGACAAGTTTTGCTTTCTGTGTTAACAGAGAAGCACCCAGTTCATTGTTATGCAGCTAAGTAGGATCTTAATGTTAGCACTAATAGAAAACTGCAAAGATCTACGAAAAATGCACATAGAACTTGAAGACTTTCAGACATAAAAATTTGTTATTTCTATATTGTAACTTTTCCTAGAACAGCTATTCTTCAATATCTGCCACAGGGAACTCATTAAAGACACATAAAGGAAAGGGAATTAAAAAAAATACAAGATCACCAAGAAATATTTCATGCTATCATTATCACTTTTATTAGACATTTTAAACTGCAAAAGAAACTGTCAATATTAGCATTATGAATCCAAAAACAAACATTCAGAAAAGCTGAAATTACAGACAAAATGAAAAGCAGTTTCCTGTATTAAACAATGCCACAAAATAATGCTCTGCTGGCACTATTGCTGGGAGATAACTTCATGCCAACATCGTGGCTTCTCCATATGTCGGTTGAGAAGGCAGAAGTTGTTAGTGAAAACTTCCAGAGTGCTTTACAGAAACTAGGAAAAAAAAAAAAAGAAGGAAAAATCCTAACTAATATATGCCAAATCCTTTTCAGAATAAATATTACCTCTCCAGAATGTATTACATCATGCTTTGAGTGTATTTGCAAAGCATTAAGAGTTCAGAAATGTATGTAAAAAGGGTAAGCGGGAGCTTCAGTGCCCGTGTTTTATCATTCAAATATATGTTACAAGCAATAAGTATAGGCTGTAAAAGCACAGCTTTGCTGCAGGGGAAGAAAGCATCAGCCCATTCCTTAGCATCAGCCATCAGGTTCCGGCTACATGTATCCCTGTCATGATCCAATGGTTATGCAGTCCCTTCCCGCCATGACATCACGACACTGTCTGCTGTATTTCCATTTTTACAAATCTGTTATTTCATGATGCTGCAGCTAAAAGCATGTCTAGACAGAAAAATGTGGCAGATTCTACCTCTGCCATTTAAGTCAATGCAGTCTCAAGTCTTAAAATGTAGCTACCGTGTGATAGACTTTGATGATAATCACAGCTGCTCATGAAACATCTGGAGTGAGAAGTACCAAGTCAGAAGCCAGTCTGTGCTTTGGTTTGAAGGTGAGGATAATGTTGTCCTCTGGACTTGCACTGACCTGATCTCCCAGGACAGTGTGCAAAGTCCACATCTTTTCTGTAGTGGCAGTTTTCAGAGAAAACCATAAACCAGCACACTAGACGGTTCATTTCATAACTCATTTTACACCAGAGGCGGCAATGACTTCAGTGTTGGTGCCAAGTTCCCCTTGGGGTGCTTGCAGCCCACTCACCTACAGACTCCTATGCAGCAGCAGATGCTTCCTTACTTCCTCTGTCAACCTGTTGACCTTGCTCTGTGCTGCAAGGCTGTGGCAGCAGTTAACCCCCAAATTCTTCTTATAGTGCATTTGAGGCAGTGAAGTGTTTTAATTTCCTGACTAATTAAATGCCTTCCATGAACATAAGGTATCAGAACCATCAATCAAACCAGCTGATAGTGCCTGACCTGGCCCTAAAACTGGCACTCTTTTGGAAATTAATGGATGGCTTTAGCAACTGATCACTTTACTGAATAGATACAATTTAAAGATACTTTAAATTATAGATACTTTAATTTAGATCTATCTAAAATATAGATACTTTATTATTGCTAGGGTAAAGTCTCAAGATGAAAGGGAAAAATTCTGAATTGAAGTCACAGGAAGCTAAAGTTTCTTGGTGTTTTAATTAATCACAAAGTTTATGAATACAGATATTGTTTCATCCACAGACATACTTCAAATTCTAATGAATACATTTTCCCCCTTTTTTTGAATGTATGTAACTAATCAGACTGAAAGGGATCACATTCAGCCGCTCATAGAGACACAATAAACCAGCTTTCACATCTCTATAAAGTTGAATTTTGACTTAGTATCGGTTCCAAAATGACAGTACCTACTTTTCTCACAGGCAAATGAGGCTTACAGTAACTTGTCATCCAATTACCACTCTAATTTAACAGAGAGTGAAAGATCTCAAAGACATTAAGTTGAAAATCTATGCCTGGACAGAGGCTCAGCAGAAGATGGGGAGAACTCAAAAGCTTTAACACCACTGATGGTGTTAAAGGGAAAACCTGCACCAGTAACATCATTTCGCAGAAAGACAGACACCCCTTCTGCTCACCTGATGGGTGTGCACCCGTTTCCTAACCAGTAAGTGCATATACAACTACAGACTATCAAAAGGAACCAAGAATCCCATCGTATAGAGGGTGCTGCAACAGGGAGCTTACAGATTTGGGAGGAGGTGGAAGAAACTAAGGAGAGCTGCAAGGAGTTTTATAGAGGGGAAAATATGAGCATGTGTAAGGGGACAGCAGATAGGGACAGTACCTGGAGCATTACAGCTGGGGCCTCATGTAGGATGTAACTGGGACGTGGCGTCATGGCAAGTGGGTAGTTTTGAGGACTCAGAATAAAGAAGGTTAAGATGCTCGTCTATTCAGAGAATTCCTTATTTTAGTCCCCATCCCCCAAGTTCTCCACCAAAAATTCCCCAGAAATTGCTATTAGGATTAAGCAGTTTCAGTCCAAATCAAAGCCTATGCTTGTGTTACCCCAGGCAGTAAACAAAGACTGTAAGAATAGCTGGATGAAATGCACAACTGAAACAGCTAATGGAAACATAATAATCACAGGCTTTATCCTCATGATTAAGAATATCATACAACATTTAGCTGACCAGTTGAGACATGCTGTCACTTCATTTTGATGATGCAATCAGCTCTACACAGTTGATCCATGTACTATGTGGGGACCTGCTGATAAAAGTGATGTTCTGCAAAGGCAGAAATGTCTATCCATATGGAGCTCATTGCACAAACGAGCCTCTCTTTACACTCCTGGTTGGATTTCTCACTTATCTTCATTATCTCTTATTGAGCATTTGCAGGGATCTGATGTTGTGAACCATGGAGCCAATTTCACTTCTACTGCTCTCCAAAGCATTTCTACTGTTCCACCAAAGAGGTTCCAGAGATTTAATTATAAGGGGCATTTACTCCCTGTTGAAAAGATTTAAAAGTTTGTTTATCAAACTATTTTTACAAAAAGTTTAAAATAACATCTGTGTCATCTCTGAAATTCCTTACCTGGCTATTTGACGTATAATGAGTTGTTTCCCAAGTTGTTTCCCAATGGGACCAAAGTGTTTCATGTAAATAAAGATTTTATGTTCCTTATTTTATTATCATGTCACTTAAGATCATCATGCATCTGAAAATTTAAACTTATCAAATTACTGACAGATTAAAAAAATGTTTGTAGAATGTATTTAAGCTAGAGGAATCTGTTTTCTAAAATGACATGACTCTGATAATCTCTCTGCTTTTAAAGTTATGTTAGTCTTGGTTGTAAAATATTTCATATATGAAATAAGTTATTAATTCGACATTTGAAAGCTGCAGTTTAAAAATTCTCATGGTAAAATATACCCCTTATAGATATTATTTATCTAGAGCTGCTCAAGAGGACAATGTAGGTTAAAAAAAGAAAGCAAAACAATCAACTTTGAATCCAAGGATTAATAATTGACCAGTTGCTAGTAACGGCTTTATTGAATTGGAAAGACAAACTGTCAGCTGCACAGAAATTCACAACATTTTTATAACCCAGGTAGTATGAAATATTGAACCTGAAAATTGGCACTATTTCTCCAGGCAGAAAAGTTTTCTTGGCACTAGCCCAAGTTAATACAATAGGTCACAGAACATCACTGTTTCCACTCCACTGTTTCAAAGGAACAGGGAAGAAAATAATAGAAAAAAGATTGTATCCTTAGAAGAAAAAAATCAAGTCTTTTCATGCAGATGGCAAAACAGGACTCTAAAGTGTACACTTCTCCGCCCTTCCCTTTTTCTTTTAATCCGTTGGCGTTATAGGGGTATTGCTATCTCTGTTTAATAAGCACATTTCATCTAAATCTTGAGTTCCAGTTCACACACCTAATAAAACACACAGTATTTCAGAGGTGTGCCAATATTATAAGCACAAACTGTATGTTATGTTTTATTTTTTGAAAAGTAATGTTTCATCATATGGTTAACAATTACATTTTAATAACGACATTGACAGCAGGCCATGAAAATGTGCACCTAGACTCCCAACTTTGGAATTTTATGCCTTCTCATTACTGGGTAATACACTCTCCTTAGTACCATTTTTTCTTTGTTTGTAATACAGAATATTGTCCTTTTTTCTCAGAAAGCTCACAGTATGGACAGCTGTGCTAAAATTCCAAAAAACACCCAAAGATGCTGTATCAAAATCTAAGAATGCCTCAGATACTAAGGAATTAGCAAAATCCTTGTTCAATTAATACAATTAATATTGCTTCTTACATGAAAGGCGTGGAATGATACAGGCACCAAAAGGTTTTACAGTTATGAATGAGAACATATGCCTGAGGGCAAGAGGAGGAACTGAAGAGAAAGGCATGGGCGCTTTGGAAAGCCTCTGAATGGTATAAGAAGTGATCGACATGGCATATACTTTTGAAGAGAAGGAAAAATCAGATTTTGGGTGACAGATACTGGAATAAGGAGAGGAGAACCTTGCTAAGCAAATGCTAGAATGAGATTTCTGCTTTTCACTGTCAGCCCTGTTTCTCAAACGGCGCCGGCTGCCAGCTCACAGAAGGACGAGACAAGTGCCAGAGCTGCGCACAGCAGCAGCAAGAGCAGGGACCGGGAGCAGGCAGCAGGCTGGGACACCCCCTCTCTCCAGCAGCAACAAGCTGTTCAGTCTGTTCAAGCTGCCTCCTGGATCTTCACCCTGTGACTCTGCTCTAAGTCAGGCTTAATAACCCCTCCCTCTGTTTTCCTACACATCTTCTCTAGCACTGGGTATTACGATGAGCAAAGTGGAAATGGTGAGCAAGGATGCAGGGCTTGCTAAGGTGGAGGGGAGCTGCACAAAGCAAGGCACATGCACTCAGGAGGAATATACTCCCCAGGGAGATGCCTCAGGAAAAGGAGAGGTGGGAACACATCATCCCAGTCAGACAAAAGCCTCCAGGGTGGTGCCTCTGCTGCTTCTGGAATAGACCTCCCTAGCCATTAACAGGAACACATTTCAGTATAAGCTTTTCCTTACTCAATTAACATAGAGCCACCCATCTTAAAATCTTATTAAAAATATTAATAAGCTATAAATAACCTGAAACTAAGCAAGGACTTTGGAATACACTCTGTACACGTTCATGTCATGGGCAAACTGAAATCAAGTGTGACCAGTCAAGACGAGGTGCTTCTCAGACAGGGGCATTTCCAGGGTGTTCAGTCTCTGCATCTTACTCATGCAGCTGAACTATTCTCTTGCAAGCTCTAAAAATAAACTCGCTTTCAGATAAAGCTCAATGTTGTAAAATTCAAACACACAGAGAAAGGTTCAGAAAGACAGCATGGAAAATATTATCATGAAGAGAGCTCATGTTTGAAGTTTAAAGAAAAAAATTCACAGAGCGTGTGCTTCTTGCCTGGAACAGGTCAGATCAAGATTAATGGCTGGGTAATGTGACAGCTTTTGAGTACATGTCTACGTATATTGGATCTACTATTAAATTTAAACAAACTGCATCGTTTTGTCTGCTCACTGTTTCATCTTTTCTGAAATTCTTTTACCTTCTATTACAATATTTAAACATTACTAATCCTCTTCATTTTTTTCCCTTTGAGCAGCAGTGCCAGCGATGTATTATGATGCAATCCAACTACCCTCACGTTTTCTGACTCGCTAAAAAGCTTTTTCGTTAAAAATGATATCACAGCTAAGCGACAGGACTTTACTAAGCTTGTTCAGACCACATCAGTCCACACTTACTAAGGCCCTTCATTAACACTTATTGACTTCTCAGCTGGATCTATCAGAGTCAGCTGTGACAAAGACATGCAGTCTTAGGGGACTGCTTCAGATTCTTTCAGGAATAAAGTTTGCCTACTTTGGCTCCCAAAACTATGTCTAACTGTACAAGTTGTCTTGCTAAACCATCTCGATCCAAATTCCAAACCACAGTAGCTCAAAACCGAGACTTCCCAGACTCCTTGGGTGCAAAACCAGCTCGGCTGGCCCTCAAGCAGCCACAGGTGCCAAAGAGGGCAGTGTTACATCTGAAGGGACAATTTCTGCTAGTTTAGAGCCTGATAAAAATAAACAAAAACCAGCTTTGACTTCCTAGATTCTACACTGAGAATTATTCTTCCTGTCTAGAATGATTATCTGTTCCCTATCTACGATGAACAGACACATGTGCTTACACATTCACACATAGTTTTTACAGTTTGGACATTTTTAATGGGTTTGTAACTGTAGGTAGTGTTGATACACATACTAAGAAATTTTGACAGGACTGATAAAACCTTCAGAATCTGATTTTTTAAGTCACCCTGGAGGATACATTAAATCTTGCTAAAAGAAAGCTAGCTAAATGGGGAAGCTAAGGGAGTTAAACCTTCCCAGGCAGTATGGTAAACAGAGATACCACGCTGGAGGCTGAGAGCAAATACATGCCGCGCAGCAAAAAAAGATCTGAGAAAGTGGAAAAGGAAGGCAGTGTAGCTGAACAGCAGGGTATGAGAGGTTATCAGAAGCAAGAAAACATCCTTCTGAAATCTGGAGTCGTGTCCAAATCAGGGAAGTCGAAAGACTCATGACCTATTGCAGGTTAAATAAGTAAAAAAAAACAAAACCAAAGCAAATTCAAACCACAATAAGGCAAGCCAAAAGACAACCTGAGAAATGACTAGCAGAAGACATAAAAATTAACAGCAACCCCTTTTTCATGTCCGAATGCAAAGCCTGCCAGTCTGACCAATAGATGACCAAGGCATAAAAGCAGCACTTACAGGCCATAGCAGAAAATAATCAAGTATTTTGAGCTCTGCATATAGAGAACACAGAGCTTGGAGAAGCTGCCACGTCAGAATGTTTCTTTATGATGGACTGGCTGGATCATCCATTTCAAATGGAGGTTTTGGTGGAAAGGGGCTACAGAACAAACACATGAAAAAAATTTGTACAGATCAGATGATATTTATGCAAGAGGTCTTAAGGAACTCATGCATGAAACAGCAGTATGACGGTCTCTTTTAAAACTGCCTCAGTATCAGAGGACTGCAAAACGGCTAACATCACATCAATTTTTTAAAAAGGGCCCCAAGGGAAAGCCAAAAAACTCCAGGTAGCCTGACATCTACACAGGGAAAATTGGTAGAAACTATTAAAAAGAACAATACTAGCAGATACATGATAATATGTTGTATTAGGCAAGTTAACTCAGCCTTCATAAAAGCTTGAAACTACCATGAATGGAAAAGTAAATATTAAGGAACAGAGAACAAGATTAGAACACCCTAATTCCAGTGCAATAAATATAAGATGCATGCATCCCTTGATGACTGTTTTAATTTCTGATCCATTTTTATAAGATTACATTAGGACTGGAGAAGAGTAATAGAAGACAACACAGATGACCAAAGATATGTATGCTATTCCATACAAGGATCAGCCAAGTACCTTGTGACTCTTCATGGTGGAAAAGAATTGACTGTGTCACTATGATAGAGGGCGCTATGCCACTTTTCACACAAGTATATAAAAAAAAAATTTCACAGGTAGGGTGTATGAAATAAAACTAGCTGATGGCAAGTTCAAAAGCAAATGAAAAAGGTATCTTTTTGCATAACACATTCAAACTCCAGAGCTTTTTGACACAGGATGTTCCAAGTTTACATAGGTCCACAGAACAACTAACCAAATTCATCAAATTAAATATAAGAGTAAAGTATATCTAGTAAGCTTAAGAATCCAGCTCTTTGTCTCAGGAAGTTCCCAAGCCACGGATTTCTGGATGCCAACAGAATATTCTGCAGAAGTTTACTCTATGTGTTCATCTAATTCTTACACTCTCTCCTCAGCATTTGCTGCTGTCACAGGTGGGCAGAAGACACAGGGTTGTAGTCGAGCTTGTGGCCAACACTGTACAGCTCTTCCTAGGCATACATGCTCTAGCCACTGTTCTGGGTGCTGTGCTTTAGCCAGCTGCCCAGCACAGGCAAATATCTTGCAAGTGACCGAGAACAGCGAAAATAAAATCACCACGAAGTCATTTACATGAATATTGTTTGTCCCCCTTCGTACTTTTTCAGCTTACCTGCCTTCTGCTGTGTTTATTCTACTGTTTCCAAAGGCAGGAAAGAAGGACCAGCATAAGTGAGGCATTTTGAGAAAGTGATGCTAAGGATTGAAGGTAGTTTCCTCATCCTTGTACCACTGTAAGACTGATTTTTATTTTCCTCTTACTAAGGCTGTCCAAAGAAAAATTATCCCTGACAATATGAACCCAAGAGGACAACTACTTAGTAGCACTTCTGTTTTGATTCCCATTTGCACTGAATGGGAACTTTACACCGCCATGACAGGTCAGCTAGTCCTGACTAGATAAACTAGATTAACTAGAGAAGTTAATCTCTTACAAACCTTAAAGCCAGTGGTGCAACCCAGCTGGATTTCCCCAAGGTTTAGTTCCTTAGGATCACAGATTATAAAGACTGGTGTGCTTACTGGGCAGAAGGGCTGCTCTGGGAGGAGCAGTGGGAATGAGATGAAGACAGACTGGCCCAAAATTTGGTTTGGTTTCAAGTAATAACCTCATTACAAAACTCTTTTTTTCTCAGTATTTCAGAAAGCCGGTCCAGGCCTGAAGGTGAGTTTCTCATACTTTCTTACAGCTCCCTCAAATGAGAGCTGGCATCTCCCATTACATGGACTGCAGGCTCCAATAAATCACAGGATACAGTAAACTGAGCTGACTACCGAGTCTTACCCATACAATCGTATTTCTTTAAGTTTGTCATAACCTGGCAGGTAATCAGAAAGAAAATGCCCTTGCTCATGCGCTTATGGGAGCCTTATATACAAAAAAATCCTTAAGTCATTTCTGCTTGACATCACACAATCAGACTCAGTATCTGCAAGCAAGATAAACACATTAATGGTGGGGAAAAATCTGTTAAAAATAAAATATGCAAATGCTCTCAGGCTTGCATGTCATTGATACTTTGGAAAGGTTTTGTGCGCCCACGATGTTTCTTCTTTCAAGGGTGGTAGGGGACACGTCCAAATCATTACCTCAGCAGCTGCTATTCCAAATGGTGCTCAACAGCCCCAGAAATGAACAGCATCAACTTCTTTAAGTACATAGCAGTGAATAAATCTGTTCTGAAATGTTTACTAGGGAACAGTCTGATCATCGAGGATGGGGAAAGTCAGTATCAGACTAAGTAACTGTCAGAACATAAATCCAGGATAACACTGTTCACATCATTGACATTACTTGCAGTTAACTAGTTTAAGCCTAAGTCTACCTAACCCCAAGCCTAAGAGTAGCAAAGCTTTACATTTGGAGGGAGAGAGTACATATGAGAAAGGATGTAAAACCAAAACGGAATCTATCCAAATTTTACTGAGACAAGGCATGTCCTAAACTGAGCTTATAAGGAGAACCAAAAATATATAAGACAAATTTGTGACACACTATTACATAAAACAAAAATAAGGTACCTATACTAAGGGAAAAAAAGAAGTCCTAAATAAGTCCCTTATATGGGCCAAAGCTCCTGACAAGTTCCAAGGGGGGACCTCAATTCATTCTCTAATGAATTAAGAATGTTTCCTGAAAAATCTTCTATTTTTACTCCATATTGATTTTAGTTTTAGTCCCTCGTAGTAGCTGAGTAGTTCCATTTTTCTGCCTAATTTCTTCCCAGTTATGAAACAGATGCTGTGAAGATTAATTATTTACAGAAAGATGAAAAAACACTTTTTTTTTCAAAATCCTGCTATTATTAAGCTCTTCATTCTATATTATAGTATATCCAGTATTTTTGAAGTTAACATACTTCTTACAAACCCTAGACAGTGATGGAGTTTCCTTCTATAAAACACAGCCCTTTCAGACAAATTTGTGTACACTTATGTTTTCTAGACACTCTGGATGATTTCAATCAATACACTACTGCCAGGAGTCAGTGTGCAGTTTTCTAAAGCTGCTTAAGAAGTGAAGCTGAAAGCCTTTTCCTGTAAAGTGAAAGTAAATTACACTACTCAATTACACTTACAATCATTTTATATTGAGTTTTTTCTTCTTTAATTTTTGAGAAGTCTGTTTTGATAAGCTTATTATGCATATTGATAAGACGGATCAATTATTTTTAAAAAATCAGCCTGAGCCAGACTCCCCCTCATTTTCACCTTTTAGGCTACAGTACTTGCCAAAAACTGTGAATAATATAAATTTTAAATTACACTCTTCAGTGAATATATTTATTACTGTCATATCTGAGCAAGAGGAAGCGATTGCAATACCAAGTGATGACACGTACTCATCAAACCAAAAGAGATCAAAGGATCTGAAACAAATACAAGACAGAAAAGGCTTTCATGAGCCAAAGCCCTCTGCAGCAATTCTTTGAAGACAATGTTCCTCCTCCTTCTTATTTAACAGAATTAAAGAAGAAACAGCTCGTGGGGGGCAGGGGGCAAATTCCTGCTGTTTTCCTAAACATTCTCGTTCCTGTTATTTTCTTAAA
>VZTV01096809.1:8883-21377 GCA_013400875.1 Anhinga rufa | reverse complement strand
ATTTTCTTAAACATACACACCCATTTTGATACATTTAATTACTAATAGTGGGCCAGTTCTTTACCCTTTCGACTGTAGTGTACACCCATTATCCTCATGCTTCTAGCATTCTTCAAGTTACAAGATTTTTGGGCCCCAAACTGCCATTTATTCTATATTTATACAGCTACCAACCTCCCTGTGGCCTTTCCATGCAAGCTCTATATAAATGTATGTCAGCATAAATGAAACAACAGTAATTATAATATCCTGTTCAACAACATTCAGCAAAGTAGACCTCCAATCCTGAGTGCACCTCTTACATGTATGACATGAATGCTTCTAAAGAATAATGACCTGTTCTGTTTAGCAAAGTTGTACTCTGAAATAGATCATCTTTATCTTCACGTCGTTTTATCCTTTTATAGTTTAACCATCATGTTATCAGGTCCTGTGCTAAATAACACAAAATGAAATAAAAGAAGAAAAAAATCTTGAAAATGGCAGGTTCAGTTTTAAGTTTCTGATGTCAAGAATGCATTATGTCTCTGAAAAAAAGGAGCAACGAGCTTTCAAGAGTACATCGAGCAGAAAGAAAAAAGAAAGAAAAGCTTAGCGTTACTCGACAAATGAGTATAATTAATGTTATATTCCTACACCTTTCAAGTCAATTATCTACATTACTGTAACTTAACAGTGTTCAGGAATAGCTGTTCCAGAATAACTATTCCATAATATTTCCATGTCTTAACATTTTTTTAATTGTAGCTCTTAAGACCTTTTTTTGAAATAATTTTTATGTGCAGAGAAGCCCATATATAACCTGTACATATCTGCCAAATTTTGCAGTTCTAGAGGAAATCACACAGTATGTGTTGATTTCTTAAGTTGCCAGGGCTTAAAGATTTACTGTTACATTAATCATTAAAAGTAATACACTTAACTGTTTGGTTTTGCACTTAAACTTCTTTTTTTTCAGGTTTATTTTTAAAATCAATGGTATAAGGCAATTTAATGGATTTGGGAGGAGAATTTTTTGGTTTTTTTCTTTCTTAGAGCTTATTGAATGAACTAATCCATCATTTCTGAAAGGAAATAAAACAACTGTTTAGCAATGCACAATAGCACTACCCAGCAATGTTACCCAACAGCATGCCCAGAAAACCTTCTCATTTTATGTTCACGATATTTTTTCAAATTGCAGGAGAAATCACTCGAACTGCAATATGGAAAGCCACCACAGTGGTCACTCCAGGCGCTGCGTTGATGGAAATGCAGCTCTTGGAGAGTTCCATAAAAATCCGAAAACTCGTAGCCTAGAAATCGTGTTGTACCATGTGTGCACCTAAAATGCTACTGTAGCATGGGATGCTTCTTCACTTTGACAGTCAACTGCTGGTTCAATTGGAGGAAAAAAGGTTATTACCTAATTTTTCATGGCCAGCAACTGATGCTTTCAGGTATGCCTTGGAGCTCCCCTGCTCGTGCACTCACTCACAAATACCAGATAAGGCCTGAACCCAACTTTCAACGTTTTGTAACAAAGCGTCAATATACCTAAGGCTTTTCTGTCTCACATGCTGGAACTTACTCATCTACTACCAAAATGACCAGATGTTCTACATTAAAAACCTATAAAATTCTACCTCTGTTAAATACCATGGTCTGATACGGCAACCCACTTTGTAGAGTTCAGGATCCTGTATTCTTATCTTTATACAACCTAAATAAAAACATCTCTTTTTTTCTTGTCTATATAATTTCATAAATTCTCAGCAATCTGACATCTACTTACCGCCATCCTCCAGTTCATCTACTTTAATTCTCAAGGGTTCCCAATTTAATGCTGTTTTTAGTGTCAGAATGGAAAAGGAGAAAAAAGCACGCCTGTCAATCACTATTTCCATAGCTTTCATTTGTCTCCCAGCCTCAAACACTCACTCAGGAGCACTGAAGTTTCACCCATGGCAGCCAATCCTATTTAAGTCATAATTTACTGCTATTCTCTAAGCTTAAGCACAATTTCCAACATACAACAATATGTTAGACACAAATGAGCATGAGGAAGCTCAGAGTTGAAATTTGTCTTTCCGTTTTTGTTAAGACATCAAAGGGTTCAATATTCTTTCAGCAAGCAAGTTCATCAACACAGAACAACCTAACTGCATGCTTCAGATTGCAAAATAAAATAAATGCAGAGCTATCACAGCACGATGCTAAAAGCTGTCCATCATCTTCATTTGCCTGGCAGGAGATCAGGAGTTATGGAGAGTATGCTCTCTCAAGAAGCAGGTATTTATACAAATTATGTATAATTTAAGTCTTGTACATAATCCTTGGAAATTCACCACCAATGAATTGACATGTTCTCCACATATATAAATATATATAATGTAAATGCACTGAATATTAAATATGTTAGGTACCAGTACTTAGAGGAGGGGAGGTTTACCATGTAGCCTATAATAATTTGCCCCATCATAACAGCAGATGCTGCTTTAACAGAAACTGCATTAAAATACTCAGATAAGCAACTACCCAATCCTGCAAGCTGCTGATTTACTACCTCAATGTAGTGGGAACAGAAGGTATCAAGCAGCTTGAAGGGTCAGGACTTAATATCTTGTGCTCATAAAGGGTTTTTCGTTTAAAAATGAAAATCTTTACAAAGAATTAATTCAGCTTTAAGACACTTCTGTGCCCTACAGAAATTTGATTGCAACATTCAGTTTTTTTGTAAAGCCCTAAATCTTGGAACTTTGAGGAACCTTTTATGAAAAACTCTGTTCTAGGTCTTAAAAGTTTATTAATTTCTAGCCTTAATATTGGAATAAAAAAGAATGAAATATGATCCAGCTACAGCTAGATCATGAATCCAGGTGGGTCATACATTCATAAAGCAAAGGAGATGAAGGAAAAAGTTTTTCAATCAAAGAAAGACAGAGGGTTTGAGACAAATCTATATACTATTCTATACATCATGCTATTGAAAAGATTTTCCTATTAGGTCTCCTTGCAACATAGGTGTGAGTTTTGGTTTTGTTTTTAACCTGCAACACAGAATGTCAACATTGCATATTTCAAACCCACACCAAGTTTTTACTCCCTTTTAATTGTTCTTGGCTGTAGAAAGCAGGACCTAGAAGTCACAATGTGTTGTCTCAGCAATAACTCTACCAGCTATATCCATAAGAACAGCAACGACAGGTCAGATCAGTAGATTATCTCCCACAGTGACTATCAGTGGATACCTAAAGAAGTGTAAAAGGATACAGCAGTCATATAGCATATATATTTCACCAGCTCCCAGCCTACACACAGCTCAGGGACTTTAGACAGGGTGGTATCATTGTGTTTAACATCAGTGGATCTTTCTCTTGTAAAGTTATGTAAATGTGCTAACAGCCCACGAGAGCCACTAGCATCCCTAATTTTCCATGCCAAAGAGGTCCACAGTTTATATATGCCTCTGTGCTAGGAAGTACCTAAGCCTGAACTCCTAACCAGGATAGGATACAGTCCACTATTAAGCTACACATGCACACACACAACGCAATTGCTTAAAAATGGGAGATACGAGGGCTGGCACTGTCTGCAGGGCCACAGCACTGTATAATTTGTGCAAATAGTACACAAACATAGGGTTCAGCCACGCACACACACACACAAAAACCCTGCCTTTAACAGCAACCACATAAGATACCTTGGAAAATCTAAAAATGGAGCATCTGTCTGGGTCTGTCATGATCCTCTCACCTTCTCCTCTTCCTTTTGGGGCATTTTATCTAGCTTCTTGGGGAATCAATGTGGAATTCATGCAGCTTCACACAGTGGAAAAATACTGTAACAGATACACCACATCTTTTGATGGCAAACTTCATACTGAAAGAGCTGTCAGACTTCTTTTGATATTGACCACAGCACAGGCCCTCTGGCCCATTGTACATTGCTGGAGCAGAACCACCATCTTCTCCCAGTAACTTCTGCCTGCCTTTGCAATGGCCATGACCAGTATGCCTATAGATGATGTGTGCTTGCCATTCTTCTTCCCTGTCATAACGCAAAGCCAAACATTTAAGCAATTTATCTGTCAAGATAAGACAAATTTTTAGCAATTAAACATCTGCTCAACAAGCTGAATCTCATTTACAAACTGAGGTCTCCATCTCTTCTAACATTCAATTTTCTTCTTTGATGAAATAAGAAGCATAACACCACAAACGCACTTCATAACATGCTGTTTTTTTAAAAGCTACAAGCAATGTTTAAACAGCCAACAAGAAGGTGATAAGGAAAGAGAGGAATAGCTACATGACAAGCTTGTAAGAAGAGATTGAGAAATGTGACTTGACACACAGGTCGCAGCGGGTGACACGTGATTTACTGATGCTAAGAAAGGGCCCACGTAGTACTTTCTACACTGTCAGTAATACTACCATACTGGAGACACCTCGTCTCAGGGGAATCGGACTGCCTGATAAAGATATCCTCAGAACAGATGTCTTATTTACTGAACTAATTCATTTGTGATGACCTTGATCAATAACAGCAGAAGCAAGGTGAGCGACACTTGCGCATTCTTCTGAATTTTAAAAACCCTTTAACCTCTCCTTACCTTAGCAAACACATCAGCCTGTGCTGTCAAGTTTCAACATATTCATCAGCAAACTTTAAAGCACATTAATGTTACAAGGACACTATTGCAACATCAGTTTCCTTCTACCAGGGATACACTCACTCTCCAGCCCCAGGATTTGGATTACTGCTGAGTAAAACAGGATGATGAAACTATTATTGCTGAATTGCACATGACTCATAGTTTGTAATAACCACCTCCAAATGTAAAATTCAAATTTACATTCTCATCATCAAAGGTCAGAAAAAGACAGCAAGAATGGGTCATAATTCATAGCAGTTAAAACTATACATTTACGCTAGCTACTGTATATAATTCTTAGATGAACTGTGACTACACCTGTAAATAATGTAATATAAACAGAATTACAGACTTACAGCTTCCTGTATAAATCGTACTACCTTACCCCGCAACAAAAGCTTTTTCATGCAATATTAATGTGCCATTACTTAACACACAGTTCTCCAAATATTTAATCTCCTAAGTATCTCCTCCTTTTGTAGAAGAGAAGAACAAGCGACAACAGACTGGCTCCCCAGCATGGGAACACCTTCTGCCAGCACTCAGTGTTGCAAGCAAGGCAAACCCAGCAGCCACTGTTGCCCTTTAGCCAAAGGTATGTATATAAACAAAGCAACTTACAAAAAACCTCCACAACATTTCTTTGTCTAAAACATCGTATTTAAGACTTACCTATGCACCATAATAGCCAAATTATTACAATCCAAAACATGTAAAACACAGGCACAGGCATACAAGAGGACTGTGTATAATACTCACTAACGTAAAATATTCCTGCCTACAATCGCTCAGCATTTGGCATATCTAAGCCTTCTCAGAACCATCAAACAGAAGGCAAGAACTAGTCAATTGAACTGGTATCCAAAAAGGTCATCATCATGACAGCATGAAAGACTGTTCATCTGATCCTCCACATATGTCTTTGAGACAAGCAGATCCATAAGAAGAATAAGACTTTTGCTTTACAGAGTACTGATATAAGCTAAATTGTGAAGCAGACCAGTTTCCAGGCTATTTTATTCTCAGTAATCACAGCCTCCACATTCAGTAACTAACTGTAAGACCAATCACTACATCAGAATGGAGTACTTTGGCATTTTTCCTTTTTGAATTTTTATTATTTTTAATAAGAATGGTAAGTTCTATATAATCATCAAATACAAAAGACTTCAGCTTTAATTTAGAGCAAGAACACCCTGGTCAGCAGAAGTCTACCATGAGGAACAGAAATAAAAAGAACTCTTATTGCCCTTTTAAAAATCAAAAGTAGCACCTTATCAGCATAATGGCAACATTATTTAAATAGCTTTCATGTGCCATTTTCACAACACTATTTCTATTAAATCATTGAGAATAAACATCTATTTTCATTTACTAATCTTTTTCCCAATTAGAATCTCTCTGAATCTGTGTACAATAGTAATTTCATTTCTTCTCACTTGCTTCCATCTTAATTAAAATCAGCCTTTGTTGACTTTCATTTTTACAACATATCAGCCTATTTCACATCATAGCACCTTCATGACCCCCAGAGAGTCGTGAGCCTTTAATATTTTATTTTGACCTTGATAAGTTACTGGAACTATCGAAGATTTTTCTTCTTCCCTCAATAAGTGGTTTTTTAGCCTTCTTGAAACATAGAGTATGTGTGAAAACACATACTTGAGAACTATGCTGCCTTTAAAAAAACATATCTGTTCATTTATCTAAACCCTCCCAAAACCAAAACAAAACAAAAAAAACCACATACACAAAAAAAATAACCCAAACCAAAAAACCAACCAACCAACCAAAAAACCAACAAAAAACCAATTTGTTGCCTTTCAATTTATTACAAGAATTAGTTTATGAACCTGTTCTGGTTTTGGCTAGGGTAGAGTTAAATTTCTTCATAGTAGCTGGTATGGGGCTGTGTTTTGGATTTGTGCTTTAAACAGTGTTGATAACACAGGGATGTCTTCGTTACAGCTGAGCAGGGCTTGCACAGAGTCAAGGCCTTTTCTGCCTCTCACCCCACCCCACCAGCGAGCGGGCTGGGGGGCACAAGGAGTTGTGAGGGGACACAGCTGGAACAGCTGACCCCAACTGACCAAAGGGATATCCCACACTATATGGCGTCATGCTCAGCATATAAAGCTGGGGGAAGAAGAAGGAAGTGGGGGACATTCAGACTGATGTAATTTGTATTCCCAAGTAACCGTTACCCGTGATGGAGCCCTGCTTTCCTGGAGATGGCTGAACACCTGCCTGCCCATGGGAAGCCTTGTTTTGCTTTGCTTGCGTGCGCGGCTTTTGCTTTTCCTATTAAACTGTCTCTATCTCAACCCATGAGTTTTATTCTGATTCTCTCCCCCATCCCACCGGGGGTGGGGGTGGTGGGACTGAGGGAGCGGCTGTGTGGTGCTTGGTTGCCGGCTGGGGTTAAACCATGACAGAACCATAAACTTTATTATTAGTTAAATGAGGATCAATGCTTAAATGATACTTAAAGGCCTTTTCCCCTGAGCTTCAGGACAGAAAGACAGTTTTCTATTTTCAATTAAAAACAAAAACATCAATAATTGGCAATTTTAAAAGAATTTAGAGCGGTCATCTTCTACATAGGTTTACAAAAGCAGGGAGTTTGTGCAGAGAACTCATTTATTAGAGCAGCAGACAGATGAAAAGTAAAAATACCCTGACAAGACACACAGCCCTTCTTCAGGCCTGTAGCAGACAGCTTGCCCACATGTTTCAACTTCATCATTTGGCCTAATAACAGGTATTACTTGAAATGCACACAGCACGTGAAGAAGCAGCAATTCAGATGGGAAGCAGAAAGGTGCAGAGCTATTCCTTCAGCCTCACACCTGCAAATTTATCCTTGGAGCTCATGGAAAACACAAAATACTGGGTACACTGGGACATACATTTACATGTTTGCCTTGGGTCTTCATCCAAATTGTCCCAGTGTTACCACTCTCACAACAGAGGCTCAGACTCAGGCAAAGGTTCTGGCACAGTCTGAGTCCTGCTGGAGGAGAAAGCCTGATTACATGTTATCATTTAGCAGACTCTTATTTAACTTCAGTGTGGACCCTTACCTGACAGATAGTCCAAGCTATCTAATCTATCCATCCATTACAGGGAGGCTATCTGGCAGAAGACTTTCCAAGCAGAGCTCAAAGCCTTAAATGCAGCTGGGATTTACAGCCACTTGGTGCTAGCTTTGGAAGGCACAACTGCGCAGAGGCTAAGACATCCGACACTTAGGAATACTGCTGCATGGAGCCTAGCTGGGAAGCATGCTGGATTTTTTGCTTCTTAGACAAATAGAGCAGACACAGCCACAAAGGTCTCTTCGCTCAGGATTGGATTTACATTCCAGCAAACAGAGCCTCAAGTTTGTCAGTAGTGTACAACTGGTATTTGGCTACCAGGTAGAGAAAACTGGAGGCAGCTGGTGACGAAATGGGAGAGGTAAATTGTTTGCCAGGAAAAAGTTTCAACAACAACAACAACAAAGTTTTAAATAAAGAAAGATGAGTGAGAATAAGAGTCAATAGTAAGATGGGGAGCAGCAAGGAAAAACGTCTATTTAAAGGAGAAAGAAGCATGAAGGAAAGCATAGAAACATGTACCATCCTTGTTAGTGGTTAGGAGAGGAAGAAAAGATGCTGCTTGTGGTTGAATCAGCACTTCATCTAGGGAGAAGAACAAAATTTAGGGGTTTCCAAGGAATATAGCTAATAGATCACCTGGGCATGTGCTATAGAAGAGATTACAGAAACTAAAGTGGAATTCCCAGTGGAAGTAATTATAACTTCAGCGCTTCATATGCTGTGCAGATTTACCCAGGGTCCAGAGAAGAACGCTTAATTTAACTGCTTATCATGCCAACCTTCTTCCCTCAGCACAGTATACCCCTTTCTCCCCCAGCCACCTTCAAACAGTCAAAGAGCAGCTTAAGTTCTGTCATCAAAAGCAGAAAGCTATATGTGGAGGAATACAATACAAATACCCACAGCTCTCCTGTAGATGTTGTTACCAGTGCATGCTAGCTTACTGAAAAAATTCCTTCATAGGCTCCTGTCAGATGGGGCCCATGACAAGTACCTAATATTATTGAACCTATAACTAGCAGCCCCACAGTGGCTCTTGAGACCAGTGTGCAGACCACAGACATGAGCTCTGAAGGAGGGACAGGTTCTCTATCTGTGAAAGCTAAGGAGCAACAGATTCCTAAGTACAAATACTTGCTTTACCATTAGTTGATAGCTGAAGTCATAGCTCTACATGCACGTTAACTCCCCATCTGTACAGCAGATACAGCTAACGACACTGCCATGTCACTGTGCAGGTAGTGATTATAAACAACCGCTCCAGGACAGAACCAAATTCTGGTCTTTAATGTAGACACAAGTCCAGGTGAAGACTATAAATCCTACTTGCACATTTACAGAAACGTAAGTGGGTATACTGAATATCTACACCATAAAATTCTTGGGCATCTTCCTCACATTAAATATATTTGAACTGTGCAACATTTTTTCTCACTGATATGAATTGGCAGGAATCAAAACAGGAATGTTACATTGCAAATGGTCACTTGCAGTAACGCCTTCTCAGGCTTCAGCAATCAGCATTTATGAGCAGACTTCCCCCCTTCCCCAGGCCTAATGTGAATACTTTGTTCCTACAGCACATCTGTGCTCATCTGTGTAATGAATACATGATTTTACAAAGCGAGAGTAGAGAGGGATACTGTCTAAGGAAGGAGAACTATCTGTATTTTAAGAAAGGCAGGTAAGAGATGGAAGAAATCATCCCTTTAAAAAAGTGAATGAAGATTTCCATCTGCCATTCAAACTCCAATTTCCAGTATTATCACTCAGTCAATCAACTTTTTTACTCCTTGTAAGATGGATTCCAGCTAACCCTTGCCTTTCCATACAGGCAATAGAGGCTAACCAAAATCTTGATGTGAATGGAAGGAATCTGTAGATGCTCTGCACCACTTTGTGTTCAGGTGGGCCAGAATCTGGCTATCAACCACTTCAACTTGTACTCATGCATATGCAGGTCAGCTATTACCTCCAGAAGTTCTTAAAACAAACAAGTCATCTATCATTTTGTTAAGTATCATATCCTAGTGTTCAAACCTAACCACATATTTGGATGTTACAGATGCTAATTTAAGTACAGAAGTGAGTCAGATCTTCTGTTGTTACCTTAAAACAGCACCAAACCCTACCAGTGGTCTCAAACTTGAGGAAATAATTCCAATAATAAGTATGGCCTCAGATGAACAGTTTTATTTCTTCTCAGAATGTTTGTATATGAGCATATTTTTTAAAAAAAACTAAAAATAAAAGACATGTTTTGCTGAAGCTAAAACTGCATTTGCAAATATGGCAATTGTTCCTAGAGTATTTCAAGATCTGAAAGGATTATATGAGCCGTGCTTTAATTTGGCTACAGAAGTTCCCTATGAGATGGACAAACAATAAACTCTTAAAGAGTTTGAACTTAAACACTGCTCTTAAGGACGGGCAAAAGATCCAGGACCACACTACACAGCTTGATCAAGGCCAAGCATCAAGTCAGTGGTAGAGCCGAGTCCTGCAGCATGGTATTCTGCTATCAACCACAAACTTAACTTCCTTTTTCCATTAGTAAAATGTATTGTGATACTATAACCTTCCTTCTTCTATAGACTAGGAATAATAATACTATTTGGAAGTCTTCACATTGTTAAGTTAAGCGTACATATAAATTCTACCAAATGAAATTTAAAAGCAAGACTGTTTGGTTAGATTATGTAAGCAATATGCTCTAAGACTTGCTGAGTTCTGAAAAGAGAAACCACAGACAGCCAAAATACAGCTGCACACAGTCAGATATGGTGTGTCTGCTAATATTGGAAACTCTATCATGCTGCAGCAAATTTAACTTCTGATTAGTATGTGCATAGAAGAAACATAGACTGAACGTGCTGGAACAAAAACAAAAAACACTCCAAGGTTGTGAGTTATGAAAGCCAAGGGCACTCAGCTATTTTATGAAGCAGTTGGCAATATTTATTAGTTGCACTGTTGTAGCATCTAAGAGCCCCAAGCATGGGCCAAGGCTCAGCTGTGCTCATCGCTGCAAAAATACAAAACAAAAGATAAACTGCTGTAGGCTGTAGCTATGGGCTTCATACAAAGCAGGGTACTGTCAAGTGCCAAAACCCCTGACTTTTACAAACGTGCATCTAAAGCCCAGAGCTCAGTTCCTCAGCTAGATGCTAAGTCTGGTGCTAGATTCATCTGCTGAGCGGGAGGCTACCTGGAGTTAGCTGCTATCGACTGCTCGGACCAAGGATGTGCCTGAACTCCCACTCTCCTCTGCGGTTCAGGCATGTGAACCAAGGCAAGGTTCACATGGCAAAGGAGATGCATTGCCAACTCAGGAGGCAGATCCTGGGGCCCAGATTTGGTAAAGCCAGAGGAGATTCAGAAATACGCGCTTGGTATCCTTTCTCAGAAGTTGGAACAGTATGCAAGAAAGACCTTGAGATTCATGGAGAAAGGAAGCCATGCAAGCGGGGGACATGCTTCTGCAGCTTAATGGTTAGAGCAGCGAGGAAGAGAGTCCCAGGTTCCAGTCTGGGCTTTTAGAGTTGTTTCTGGTTGTTTCACATAACTTAGATATAACAATATAGAAATGATCCATAAAATAAAAACCACATTGCCCAAACGAGTACCTTAACTAACAAGCTATTGAGTTGTGTTGGCTCTTGCTTGTTTTCTTTCTGGTCTTGTGACTCTTGAACTGCAAACAAGGCAGAATTTCTCATGCCTGCTTCTTTCAGGTGCTTTCTAATTGAGGCAATCAGGGCTCGCAATGTTTGTGTTTTTATTAAAAGAGATGGAATAAATATTTATTTTTAGGAGCCAGTTCTTTCTTTGGATCTGGCTGTAAGCGTCGCACGCTGGAACAGTGACATAGAATAAATGGTGTAAGTCACATACACCATCTTTAAAAAAAACCATAGCTGCTCATTGCCTTTTAAATTTATTTACATTTTTCTACAGTTGTATAGATAGTCAAAGAAGCTTGCCTGCTTTTCACAGCACATATTGCTATGTTTAAGAAGCACTCTTACATATTCTCAATCTGGCACCTCAAATAAAACACTGAGTCACAAGTCCCTTGAACCCCAAAGTTGTTCATCCTTCTATTTACTCCTTCAGCCCACTCTAATGCCAGAATATTGCTCTCTGCCAATTTATCCGAACTTAAATATTTAAATAACTGCCCAGAGAGCTAAGAAGCAGGCGGTGGTACAATTACATCACTGCTTTCAATTTCAGGCTGCCTCGCTCAGAAACGGACCGTAACTTTTCTGCCCTCCCGCAGGCGGCCCCCCCCCCCCCCAGACGGGCCGCAAGCCGCGCCGCCGCCCACCCCGGCACCCCGAAACCCGGAGCGAGCCCCAGCTCCTCACAGCCGCCCACGGCGGCCAGAACCCCTGGGGCGGTTTTTCACCTGGAGCAGGTTTTTTTTTAATCCGGATGGGCAACGTAATCGTTCCCGGTATCGCAGAAGTACTCAAAACGCCCGGGCTGCCAGGGCGCCCACCAAGGGGGACGCCCGGCAGCCTCCGACCGGCGGGGCACCCCACGCAGGACCCGCGCCGCGATGCGGGGCCGCGGCTGCCCCGCGGGGACCGCGGCAGAGGACGCCCGGCAGCAGGGAGAGGTGGTCTCGGAACGCCCCCCGGGCCACCCAGACCCTGAGGCGGGGGCTCCCGGTAACGTGCCGGCCGCGGGGCTCCCCGAGCCCCCACCCCGCACAAAGGCGCGGCGGAGCGGCGGGGAGGCGAGTCGGGGCC
>VZTV01096807.1:0-33732 GCA_013400875.1 Anhinga rufa | reverse complement strand
GGGGCAGAACCCCCTCCCTCGCTGCTCTCGATGCAGCCCACCGTACGACCCCTCGGGGCTCGGCGGGCTGGGGAGGCAGGACGGAGCGCCCAGGCCTGGTGGCACGAGGGAGAGGGCAAGAGCCCAGCAGACGCTTGCCAGGAGTGGAAAATGCAAACCGATCGCTGGCCTTGGAAACATCCTCCCCCTTAATAAAGAAGGCATTTATTCACGAGCTGAGTGGAAGCAGCATTTAAAACAATGTAATTAACCCCCCGCTTCTGCGTAAGGAATGTCTGAGGGTGGCAGTTTGCTCGTTTTGGTCACAGCTTTGTTCAGCCCGAAGTCTATTTAACATCGCCTTTTCATCACATTACTCACAGCCCTGTCACACACAATGCCACAGCACTGGGAAGTTTAAGGTCATGCAGAGTTTTGAGACTGTTTAATTACAACCCATGGGTTGTGTTTAAACTCTAAAACCTTGCTTATTACAGCAGGATTGGAGCTATTCAATCAATATATCTCTCTAATATAAGCAGAGCTCAAGGTAAATGTCACTGCTTTTTAATCAGTTCAGGCCAACCGTGTATTCAAACACTTCAGTTTCTCTGTAGGTGGCCTGTTTAGAGGGAAAGATACCTGGTGTCTTTAAGTATATACTGTTGTTTCGTGCACAACAGGGTTGCTCGGAAGTACCAGCATGCTCCGAAATGAAAACCTTCCCCAGACGAGTCTAACCCCGAGCCTAACCACATCTAAAAGGGACTAAGCCCAGATTTAAACTCTTTGGAGAAAAGACGTCCATGCTCTGAATGCCATTTACTGGTTTCGGCGTTTTCTTCAGAGCCGCGCTTTCAGGCAGCCTCTCTCCTTTCAGGAGCCATCTCCTTTCCCGTTGTGGATGCCTCCACGCTTTCAAGGCACTGACAGAAACTCCAAGACTCCAACATCTCCTCAGAGCAGGAGCCAGCACGTTCCCTTGGAGCCCTGGCTCCCACCGCTTCAGCCGGTATCACCATCCTGTCACCGCTGGCACGGGTAATCTGACCCTGCCTGGCCCAAACCAAAGTGATGTGGTGGGTAAAACGACAGCGGCAGCTGGCAGGCGGTGAGGTCAGGATTCCCCGGTTATTTTCTACCCGTGGCAATACAAGCAGTAGTTTCCTTTAGCTGAAGGTACAGAATTGAAAAAGCAAATTCCTAGAGCGCACCCAAGCCACGGCACCTGAAAAGGGCGTTTGCGTAAGGATCTGCACGAGCATGAGCCAGCAGTGTTCACGTCCACTCACGAATCCAAGCTCAAAGCTAAGCCCCAGCACCAGTCTGGCAGATGAACTGGTTTGAGTTGTTCAAATCAAAACCACTGTCTGCCGAGTTGTTGCAGAAAATAGTTGGTTTGTTAAAAATAAGTTTTTATTACGGAAAGTTTCAGCTTTACAAAATATTATCTGACTCTCAGGCCCAAGCTAACAGCAGTAGCTTTCGCCTCCTTCCACCAAACTTATGCTCTTTAAAGGAGGCTCCTTCTGAGTCACTCCAGTACAAGGGAAAGCAGATTTTTAAAAATAACTCCTTGCTATCATGTCAGTGCTGAGAAGCTGCACATAGCCGTTCCAAGAGCTCAACCAATTCCAGAGCCGTTCCCCGTCCCCAGATAATCACACCCATGCGTGTGTTTGCACCAGCCAGCTGGGTCTCTGCTCTTTTGAAGGCTCGGCAGCCACCACAGTAAGAGGACGGCATCTGCCTTGTGAACCAGCTTCCTCCTGCTGGCATCGATCGTGGGTGAAGCTTGTCCCAGTCACACCACGTTTCTCACTAGCCAGCTCCGTGCAGGGTAAAGTGATCAGCCAGACCAGCAGAGCCTTCCCCTTTTTTCAATCCTGTGGAAGCAGACAGCCTCCTATCTGAACACCATCTCTCAGCCCTAGTGCCGCATGTGTCAGCACAAGAACAAGATGTTTCACGTTAAATTACTAGGGACTGACTTGCACATTTGACTGGCATCCAGGCCGTACAGATTCAGGACGGAACCCAGCTAATCTTACCGCCTCAGCAGCACGTACCGCAGCTCTCACCTTTGACTCACTAGCTATAGCAGCGCAGCCTGGGCAGATGGCAGTGCTCTGGCCCTTCCCCTGACCACGCTGCCAGATCTATTCCCTGATTCTGGACGCATCTACCACAGTCTTTCTCCAGACTTCTCACTTCACTCCTCAAATTAAATCAACCTGCTGCTGCTAAGATTCTTGGCATGGAGTTCCCACTACATCACCCCTCTCCACATCCCACCCCCTCTCTGCCTATTAGCTAGATAGACCCTTGTTTGTTCTGCAGCACGCTCTCACCATCGCTCTATTACTGGTTCTTGGCTTTTATCGCCTCACTCCCCACTTGTCTGGCTAGACTTTCTCCCAGCTCTCCTGTCAGTGAGACGAGCCAACACAAGCCAATCTGCTGTGGCTTGTGTTTGCTTTGCGTGGGCACAAACAGTCGAGCACAACCCAAGGGTGGGTAGATAAGGTCACTTCACTACTGACAAACAGAGGCCAAATGGAAATTCATTCCGCTGCCTCCCCAGCTCCACATATTTCTTTCTCTGTGACTTTATCCTTCAAACCACAGGTTTCTTTGGAACAATGACTGACGCTGACTGTACGTCTCCTTGTACGCTGATGCGGGGTTTGGTGGGTGCCCATCAGGTGCTCGTGCATCAGCAATGCTGTGCACAGGGCAGCCGCTGTCCACGCTCCCCGCTGTCGCGGGCGGCCGGCCACGGGGGCTGGCGAAGGACCGCTGAGCGCGGCAGGGCTGCAGGCGCTGGTACACACTTAGTGCCGATTCATTAACCACGGCTAGAACCCGATCTAGGCAGGCAGCTTCTGTAGCTCAGGAACTACCACGCTCCGTATCCGCTCAGGTGTTTCAGTTTTGTGACAACCTTCGCTTACAGCAGCACAACAAAGGGTGTATTTATTCCAACAATGTTTGTGTGATATGTACCGAGTTAATGGCACACAAAATTTGCTGGCCGGTCCTCTAACAGGCCTGGGATCTAATTAATCTCTGGCAAGTTCCCCTGAAATAGAAGCAGTGTTGGCCTGCACATCTCGCAGTCGAGACAAACTAATTGGAGCCAAGCTGTACAGTGAGATGGGAGGAAGGAATGGCTGCACCATGGTGGAGGTTTTTTCAGAGTTACAGTGCCAAGGGCTGCGTTCCTGCTCTATTAGAAGAGCTCCATCGGTGCAATTCTCTTACCCACAGGTTTTGAATCAGAGTCACAAGCTGGCACAACGCTGGGTGGTCGCACGCTCCACCAAGCGAGGTGATCCCAACTTTCTGAGCTGGTGAGCGGCAGAGACAGCCGAGCAGCGGTTTTCCGTACAGGCTGTGACTCTGGGACCTCCACCTACGCTCAGCGACATCTTCCCTGCAGCCTCGCAGGGAGCTGGCTGGGGAGCGCCCGCTGAACACACCACCGCATGGCAACCTCTGTCTCCAGTAAGAGTCTCAACAAGCTTCGGTGCTCAGCTATTTTGTAGGACAGAAAAGCGGATCGGTCTGAATACACCACACTTCTCCAGGCACTCGGCTTATCAACCAGTTTGTGAACAGGACATAAAACTCAAACCCCAGCATGACTGAAAGGGAATCGCGCTCCTCGCTTTCTATTTCTACCTGGGTCATTAAATTACCCAGCCACTTCCTGCATCGCTTGCTGCCTTAATCATCCAGATAAATTAATCTCCATGCCAGGCACACTCATGGAGGAGGATATAATTTTATCTCCCTTTGCTCTTGAACCCATGAGGAGCCACAGTCTTCACGGCAAGGATACAGCGAGGCCCTGTTCTCTGGGGCCTCGTACAGCCCGTCTCGTGCCCGGGCTGACGGCTGGATGCAGCGCCCCGGGCAGAGGCACGCTTCTCTGGCCGGTGCCCTTCTGAGCTGGGTGTTGTGCACGCACCGGCACCTTCCCGGGCGCAGCCTGCAGTGACGGCCTCACAGACCTGCCCGCACGTCCCGCTGCCGCTGTGCTGGGGATGGGGGGGAGGCACGGCCACCGGTACGAACAAGCAAGCAGTGGGAAGTCTTTAACGACACATAGCCAAAGCAATCCGGTGTCCGAGCCATCATTTTACTCCTTTCGCCCCCATTTTGTTCTGGATTCCAAGAAAGGGAGAAGGCAGGAAACATGTTCAGACGGAAACCTCTATGCAGCCAGTGTTTACACACTGTGCTCCTGAGCCAGTCTGGCACGATGCCGAGCTTAGGAAAAAACAAAGTGTGTGCCAGCCTCTTGGGAGCCAAATCTGACGAAAGCTCGGCTGCCAGCTCGGCTGCTCTCGCTTATCGCTAGCGGCTGCTCCAGAGCAGCGCCAGGCAGCCGCAGGAAACGCGGAGCCCCGCACACCAAGCACATGAAGAACTGCCTGTGCGTAACCAACGCGGCAGCAACGGGAATGGAAACAGGCGGGATACAGCTTTCCAAAGCTGTGCGTCGGGCCAGAAGTGGGTGTAGAAACTAGGGCTGCTGCCTCCCGCCAAGACAGCCGACAGAACAGGCTGTCCTACATATTCACTACTGATGAAAACACACCCCAAAAGAAGATAACACCCCAAAGGAAGGGAATCTGTTTTGGCAGGGGGAGCAGGTGAAGCTCAGGTTGTGGATGAAGACTGAGACAGAACAGCTCCTCAGTTTTTCCCACGCACACGCGTTGGCAGGGAAGTGGCTAATTTAATTTTCACGACTGCATGGGACTGTAGTTCCAGTTGTAAGGGGAAGATTTTGAAATATCGCTCGGGAAGATGTACACATAAAGGCATCTCCTCTTGGGTCTCCAAGCCTCGCCGAGCGCCTCTGCTGCTCTGAAAACAAATATGCTTTCAGAGAAGTGAAATCGTTGTGATGAGGCAACAGCACCGAGAGAGACAGCCAGAAAACCTGTATTTTTAGCACTGTGTCCACAGCATCTGTGTGATAAATTATATTAATGAAGCAGCACATTCCAACGGGCGTAAGGGAGCTGAACTTCCAAGTGAGGCTAAAGGCAGCGTGTCACATACAGACTGCAGCCTTCACCCCCGAAAGCCGTGACTGAACTCTGGGTAGCACGCTCTGTGGTCGTGCCCGAGGATGCGAATGCTGCGTAGCCGGGATTAGTAGCAGAAGTGGGTGCAAGAGACACACTTCTCGCATTCACACACGCACCAGGAAATCATCACCACTAGATTCTGGTTCCCCACACCGCAGGGAAAAGCAGGGGTTTCTGCAGTCTGGGTTTATCAGCAGGAGGAGGCCGGAGCTTCAATCAGATAACGCAACTCCTGTAACAGGAGCTTCTGTCCGGGGCCCTGCCGGGATGCCGCGGTACCCTGGGCAAATCTGCAGAGACTGAAACAGCAAACACGGTGCCAACGGAGAGCCCGGCATAGCCCTGCAAGGCCCACCGGGTTAGCACAGCAGTTCAGGACTGGCCGTGGAGGCAGAAAACATGAATCTAGCACGTGGAAACGCGGAGATCCTGACCTCACCCTGTAAGTACTCCCTGAGAAGCAGCTCCTCCGTGGGCTGGCTTACAGCAGAGAGCCGAAGGGGAACCGCAGGGGCTGTTCTGTTCTGGCAGGCTCTTAAACTGCCCGGCTGCCCCGCAGCCATGTGTCTGCCTCCGCTCGGAGCAGAGGCAGAGGGACCATCAGTAACCTCCGTGCCTGGAGCAGCGCTTCTGGGGCTGCCCCGAGTGAAATGTGAAACACAGCAACGGCAGGGCAGAGCCCCATCACCCACCCGTGGGCTGGTCGGGTCACGGAGATAAAGCCTTCCCGGGAGTACCGTAACAGGGAGGGCAGACAAATAGAAGGGATAAAGAGAAGTGATAAGAGACTAAAGGAATGTGAAGATCAAAAAGAACTTAACCAGACCTGAATGCCTTCGTGTCCCTGATAGCCAGGGAGTAACCATGCTCCGTTCATCTGCAGTGAATGAGAGAGAAAAATGTGTCTGTAGGAACATACAGTGTGCAAATCCATCTGAATGCTAGCAGAGCTGCAGACAGGCCTTCAGAGGGATGATGCTCTGCTATGGGGAGCCAGCCGGGTTCAGAAGAAAACACCTCAAGCGGCTGTTTGTCATTAGCACGTCTTCCTCCATCCTCACTGGATCGGTTTTGCTGGCTGGCTACACTGGAAACCAGAGCTCCTGGGCAACACCGGCCGCAGTTTCCAAAGCTTTAGCGGCGGAGTCAGTAGCAAAGGGAAGACTCTTGTATGTGCGAGGCCCGGGGTTGGGCCATCAACAGCTTGGAGCCTTGTTTAAGCTCAAATGGATCAACAGTGAAACCGGAGCCCCTTGACCTTCGGTAGCTCTCTCACACCATGTCTCCTCTTGGGAACTCCTGCCGGCACAGGAGAGATCCCTGATTCATTTTTAGGTTGATGAGGAACGAAGCAAGCAGGGTCCCAGGTTAGCAACCGTCCAGGCATGGATTTGCAATGTAATAATAGCAACCACAGTGTCTCCCGCAATAATCCTGAACAGCAGTGCCTCCTGAAGCCAGAGAAACACCACGCAGCTCTCCAAGCCTCGCAAAATAGCTTCATTATCCCTGCCATACTTTCTGCTCTCCATCTGGTCTGATCAGCAGGAAACCAGCGGGGTTTGAAACCCTGCCTTCTGCTGAGATAGCAGCTGAACCTGCAGCAGCAAAGCCGGGGGCAGCCTGGGGTCCACAGGAGGAGCCGGAACCGAGCTGCGGCAGAGGAGAAAGGGGAGGCGGCTGGGGGATGCACAGACCCCGGGGTAAGGCAGGGAGAAGGGGAGCGCCCGGGGGCACCTGCGAGGCTGGCACACGGCTGTCAGCTCGCGCCGGCGCTGCCCAGTTTCTGCTCCCACCGATTTCATGATACTCCTGCAAACTTAATCTTCCGCCTGTGTTTACAGCACCCTCTCGGATGGTGGCCGATAGTAAATCGGGTGTGAATTTCCTGTGAATGGGATTCGGCTCTGGAAAGGAGCGTTGGCTCGTGCTAGGCAGCAATCTGTACACAAATCCGGGAGCTGATCTAGCTGTAGAGCAGAGGCCTCAGCCCTTGGAGGAGTCCTGGAAGAAGGCGGCACTCTGTGTCCCGATTCCCGTGCCTCCCCGCGGCATGCTGGACAAAGCCACCGGGCAGCGAGAGGCTGCCTGAAAGACCTGCCCGGTCGGTCCGGGTAACACGAGCCTGCTCTCTGTGCGGCAGCACTGCGAGAGCTATTCAAGGATGGATTTTCTCAAAGTCTTGTCATTTCAAGAGAGAGGACAAAAAAAATACCTGTGGGTCAAAGCATCCAAACAGCCTGAGAACTGCTGTGAAAGGACTCTTTTCCTCTGCTCCTTTCACGTGCTTTTGCATGTGCCAAGAGCCAGGCTGTGCTCGAAGCAGACACCAGACACTGTCTCGACAGCCAAGAGCTCCTCCAGCACAACCAGGATGGCACATCTGCCCTGGGACGGCACGTCCGCCTCGGAGCATCCCGCCCGGGCTGCTCAGCGGCTCTCGAATAGCACACTTCCGAGCCTAAATTCAGGGCTTATTTTAGCTGGTGAGGCTCCGGCCCTGCTAAACAGCGTCAGTCGTCACCTCTCATGGATTTTGTTACTTGAACATACTTGTTTGCTCAGTTACTCAAGTGGAATGAGCAATCTGCGTTGTAACGCCATTGATAAAATACCCCCTGTCCTCCTACCAGGGCAGCTTCCACTCCCAAAGCCCTCCTTGCGTACAACCTGGGAGGCATTCGAGGGCAGCCTCTGCAGCAAGGGCCTCTTAAACAACCAGCTATACGTGTGTGCGATCGCAGGCACCGCTCCCTCTCCGCCTCCCTGGAGGGCCCGGGCAGCCTGCACGGCATCAGCAAGCGGGGTGGAAGCACGGGTAGATCCATTTTGGTTCCACTTTTGCTGGAGTGGGGTGAACTCTGCCATCAGGATTTCCCCCACATCATATTCCCAGCTACAGCAGGCGGCTCCCCGGCCACATCGTCCCTGCGTTTCCAGCTTGAATGAAAACAGTAGGAGCCTGAGTTACTTCACAACTCTTAACTACAAAGGCTTGGAAAGCGAGGGTCAGGATAAAGCAAGCAGTGAAGAGCATTGAGACTAGGGACTGAACAGTCTAACACAAAATAATAGTCAGTATTAAAAAAATGAAAAGCCGAGGAGACTACGTTCAGGCACAAAGTCCTTCCTTCTGCAAGGTTCCTCCCCGCAAGGCAGCTCCCTCCAGCGCCATGTGTTTTCCAGTGAAATCAGTCTGTACAGACGCGCTCTGCCTGCACGGGCGTGGAAGGAGACTGAGATTTGTCTCCTGGTCCTTACACTCAATTATTGCTCACCCGGATCAGGCCTGGAGAAAAACCGGGTGTACTTTCCGAGTCCCGCTAGCCGTCCGGGCTGACCGTGCGTCACGCAGACACATGCAGTCGCCTGCCTCTCCATGCCACGAGGCTCCGGCACGCCGAGTGCCCCCGGTCGGACGTTGGCAGGGATGCTTATGCTAACACGAATAAGGTGCCGCTTCAGCGTGTCCTCCAAAGAGTGCTCCGGGCTGCCTGCGCACATCGCTGCCCTGTCTTACAGCTGCTGCGGGTTTTGACATTTTTGTTGCTCGTACTGATGAGGGAAAGAAAATTACTTGTATTTTAGATAAAAGCTTAAATCCTGGAGCACAAGACCCAAACATCAGGGGAGAGAGCCTGTTGCCAAGCCACCCTAATCCGAGCGCTTTCCTCCTCTGTATTTAGCATTCCTGATAATGGAATTTGGACAACAGCTAACGCTGATTAACATTCCCATGTTAGTTACTTCACATAATCTCTTCTCCAGCTGTGGCAGAGACTAGAAACGCGCCGTTTGTACTTGTCCGTAAGCGTGCTTTCCTAGCTCTTGCCAGCCAAAGCCACCAAGAATGAAAGGCTACTATGTTTAACTCATCCTAATATGGATCAATTCCTAAACGCGGGAATGGCGTCCTCTCCCTATAAACCTCCGCCTGGATAACAAGGTTTCGATCGCAGGCTAATCCTGGGGTGGGAAGGCGGCAGCAGGCGGTTGGTATGAAGCATGGGAGGCAGAAGCGCGGACACGAGTGAGCACTGCGCTTTTTAGTGATGGAGCACTGGTAACAGCCAGCCCATAAATAATACATCTAATTTTACACCTGCAGTCATTCTTCCGTGCTGGGAATTCAGTGCAGATAGACCGCAGCCTAAAATTAGAGCAGGTTACAGACATGATCTTTAACATGTTAAAAGTAGAAACGCGCCAATGGATGCAACGTTCTCGCCCCATCGCTCCAGCCCGTTTCCACTCGGGCTTGGCAGGAACATACCAGAGGCTGCTCAGGGGCACCTACAGTGTTTGGTTACACGGCTCGGGCGGCGCGGCACAAACACGGCACCCAGCGGGACCCCGGCATGGCGCTGCGTGCCGCACTGCCTCGGGGCTCCGGCCGGAGCAGCCCCCACTGCGGCTCCCAGGGACGGGAGGCGTTGGGGGGGTCAGAGGAAGGCGTCGCTCGGAAGGTTGACCACCGAAAGTTTCAGTGACCCCTGTCCAACGCCAGCCCTGCCGGTGAAGCCTGCCGTGCTCCCCGCCTGAGCTCCGCCTGGCCCCGTCCCTCCTGCAGCCTCCGGCGCTGCCCGTCGGCATCGCGGCAGCTCTGGGCGGTGAGGGGTGCAGGGAGCCGAGTGCGGCTGAGCGGAGGCGAGAGGGTCCCCAGCCCATCCCGGCAGCTCCCCGTGACCGCAGACCGCGGCTGCCAGGCGCGAGGTCCCTGTCCTGTCTCTGCACCTTCTTCCAGCACCGGCCTGCTCAATCTCCGCTCGCCTCCGCCTGCCTCGGTTTCCCCTGCTCCTGGGGCAGGCAGCAGCCCTGATCTCATCTCCTCGGACGCTCAGAGGACTGGCTCAGGCACCAGTTTGGGATTATTCTGGGGTAGCTGGGTTTTCCTTCATTTAAAACAAAAAAAGTCCAAAATGTGACACACCAGTTCTTAATCGAAATTAATTTTTATATAACATTAATTCTCCAAGGATGGAAAAAAACCCAAACCACGAGCATGTGTAACTGCATCCGTTTGCAAGATATGATTTGGGCACCAGAGGTACCTCCGCTGTACGAACATGAGAAGAGCGATTCCTGGAAAACAGAGGGACCCTCGCCAGCAGCAGGGGGGAGACGCAGCTTGAGCTCTGTGGACCCTTACACCCACCTGGGACGTTGGCTTTACGGCAGGACCGGTGTTTTACTCGCCTCAGCGTGCGGGCAGGTGAGGTTACGGCTGCCGCCCAGGTTCAGCCGGGGCAAAGAGAGACATCAGAGCAAATTACGGGGAAGAGCTTCTGATGTGAAACTCCCGTGAGAAAGAACGAACACGAGAAACCGCTCCCCAGCCACTCCCAAGGGCTAATTGCTGAGAGCGATGGACCGAGAAGCACGCAAGGAAGGCCCAAGCAAGTAGTTATCCCGCCTCGGGAGGAGGATCATCACCTCCATCTGCAGCCGGGTTCAAGCGGAGGCTGGGAGGTTCATGCGGGTCAGGGCTCCCCAACGGCAGCCCCGTCGTGCTGGTTTGGGCGCAGTGGAGATGCCAGCCCTGGGCCGGGCTGGCGGCAGGACCAGGACGTGAGGACTGGCGAGGGCTGCCGGCAGCAGGCAGGAGCTCAGGCAGCCCTGTCATCCCTCGCTCCGGGGTCACACACCATCACTGACGGACTTAAGGCGATCCAAGGAGTAAACCGGGAAAAGTGGAAATCCCTTGAAAATCAGCCCGGTCCCTGCCGTGCAGCTCTCTTGCTCTGTCCCGCTGTCCCTCAGGCGCCAACAGCCGCCGGAGCAGCAGTGCTGGGCAGCTGGGAGCGCCGGGAACCTGCAGTTCTACGGGGCCCGCGAGCGAAGGGCCGTCCCGGCCGCTGAGCACCGAGCATCCCCGCGGTCAGGGCGCCGCGGCCGAGGAGGCCGGTGCGCAGCGGGGTGCCGGGAGCGGGGCTGGGAGAGACCCCGGGGCCCCACCTCTGGAAACCTGCCCTTCCCCGCGGTTTGAAGAAATGGGGGCGAGAGAGGGAGGAAGGAAGGAAGGAAAGAAGAAGAGGCTGGAGATGCATGAGCCCTCTGTCCAGAGGAGAAGGGAACGTGGATTCCCTTCGTACTCCAGAGAGCCTTCAGGAGAGGACAAAAAGAAACCCCCTTGCTGCCGCAAGCTCTTCAGAGAAAAATTCCCCTTCCTTTCTGTTTTTTTCATGAACCCGTGCGCCAGCTGTGCCAGGCAGAAGCTGTGCCTTCAGCAGGGCTTCCTCCGGGGCCTGACTCTGCCTCCGACTCCAGAGCAGCGTCCAGGCACGAGCTGCGGGGCTGGGCCCCACCGGGAAGCAGCGCTTCGCTCCTCGCGTTAATTGCTGTTGGAGCCTCAAGAAATTAAAGCGTGGTTTGTTTTTTTTCCAAGCTGTAACCACCAAGGCAAGAGCCCCCTTCTGACCCCTGCAGAGGTATTTGGAAATAAACATTTTAAAAGGTTTAAATCGACGGCAGATTTTTCATGAGTTGTTCGAGGGGAAGGGAATGGGGTGGAAATCACTAATTAACTTCCGCTGATTAAGACTGATAAAGGCAGCGTCAGGGCTCGCAGGGAGGATGCTCAGCCCGTTTCCATGGGGAGCTCAGCAATGAAGAAAGGAGATGAGAGGCGGGGTGGGACCTTCATTAGTCCGATGCAGAGAGCTGGGCCCCTGGGTAATAAATCCCTCCTGTTTGTACAGAAAGGGGACGCCGGGTTTCCACTCTCCACCCGACTGAAAAACAAGAGCAGCGACTGCAGCAGCAGGAGCGTCCGACCGATAACGTGCCCGCAGCTCCGTGGGGCGGCCGCAGAGCCAGCGGGACGCCTCCGGGCCGGCCTCCACCGCGGCGAAGGCGCTTTCCTCTTCCCTCGGGGCACGCATGAGGGCCGTCGCAGGGCCAGGAGCCCAGGCCGATGCACCGTGCCATCTCCCGGGCACGGGCTCCGGGGTTGAGGTGTGCCCATACCCTGACGGAGACCTGCAGACCCCCCGTCTGCTGTGCTGGGGACCTGGTAAAGTCACCGCGGGGCCAACGCACGAGGAGACCCCAGCGGGAGGACGGCAGGCGGGAACGGGGCCGCGTGTCATCCCTGACGCCCGCTCGGCGCTCCAGATGAGCAGGAGTCACAATCGCCAGCAGCCCGAGAGGCCGCGGGCTCGACAGCGCCGGTAACAGCGTCCAGCAAATGCAACCACAAATGCAACCACAGGAGAAATATTGCCAAAACAGCAGCTTGGCCAGGAACCGTCCCCAGTTAGGGACCAGCTGGTATTTTTGCTCCCAGAACATGCGCTGGCAGCACGTCTGCTCCCCCCGTGCCCCTCTGCCACGCGTGGCATGGGTGATCCTCGCCCCCTGCGCCCCGGCCACCAGCTGCCGTCCCTTGGGGCCACATCGCTGCCAGCCTCTGCCCCGTCCTGCGGAGCTCCCGGCGGCACAAACCACCTGGGACGCCGTGGAGAGATTTTCCAGCCTTCCCACCGAGTTCCTCCAGCCTCACCTCAACGTCCGCGACCTGCCAAGGGTTCTGACGTGGGGGAGAGGCAGGGTAATGTCGGCCCCTGCTTATATGTCAGCACCTCTGCCAGCCCCAGGGAGGCCCGTAAGGCTCCTGCCTCTTCCCCCCAGTCCTCCCAAACACGTTTGCAGGCGGCAGCAGAACAAGATGGAGAGGGCAGGGACCCAAAGCTGTGGTTGCTCAAGGCGTCGCTGGGCAGGGACGCTCCATTACCCCAAAGCCCCCCCAGCCAGCACCTCTCCCAGCCCTCCCAGGGCACGGACGGACGCAGCCCCACGGGGACACATCCAGGCGCCAGCTGAGCAGCTTCTCCCTCTGGTGACGCCGTAGAAGGCACGAAGGCACGGAGCGGGCAGGCTGAGCCCGCCTGGGCGACAGGGAGAACCGCGGGGCTGGCAAACCAGGCGGCACAGGGATGGCACAGGGACCAAAGTGAGAAACCAGTGCTGGTTTGAGGGCACGACCACAGCTTGGGGGGTTTTCTGTCTTTTAAGCGTCATCTCATTCTGCTATGGAGGGACTCAGGGCTTCCTCAGCCAGGTCGGTGCCCACCAACTACGGCTCTAAAGCCTCCGGGGCAGACGGAAGCCCCTTCCCCACACTCTGGCTTCCTACAGGGAAGTGGCCCTGAGCCCCCGCGGGTTTGGGTGGACGCTGCCCCGCTCCCCAGCTCCGGCACACCCCGGCAAGCAGCTCGGCTCTCCCGGCCCTGCCGCACACACCAGCTCCCTCCTTCCCAGCGCCCGTGGCTGAAGCCAGCACCCAAAATCCGGGTGGGAAATGGCTCCTGCCAGAGCGCGGAGGGCAGCTGCCAGGATAGGGCCCAAAGCCCGAACCGCGGCGTGCCTGGCACAAAACGTCTCCCTGCCCACACAGAAGCTTTAGGCAGTGTCACAAGGCAAACCGGCTCTAATGAAAGGGTACGCGCAGGCATGTCTGGGCACCCGGGCGCTGTCGCAAGCCGTCCTCGGCAGCCGAACGAACGCCTCCGGGGAGCCGGGGCAGAGCTCCGGGGCGCACCTGAGGGCTCCTGGGCGCTGGACTTAAAACAAGGACGAGCTTTTACTTCCCAGAGGATAACTGGAGAGAAAACAGCTCTGCTGGTCCCGTGCTGCCGCGATTCCGCCCCCGGGGACGTGCGAGGGGCTGAGCGGCTCCCGGCCTCGCGCTGCTCCTGGAGCCCCGTCCCGCCGTGCGACCGCGGCGGCGATGGCTTACACTGTGAAAAGGCGCCCGGTGAAGGTAGCAGGGAAGAAGGTAGAAGGTCTTCTACTAGAAGGTGGAAGACCAGCAGTCGTTCTGCTGCCTCAGGCCTTCGCTGGGAGGATGAGGAGTTTCTGAAGAGAGTGTTTTGTCGTGACTGGGGGAGCCAGCAGAGGTCTGGGAGCGGTTAGAAGCCCCGTTCTGCTGTGGCAGGTAGCCCCGTGCTGGCATTTTGAAAAGGAAGAATTTGGGGGTGAAACATTTATTTTTTTATTTTCGCGCAACGTTCTCCATATTTAAAAAAACAAAACCAAAAAAAGACCCCAAAACTTCCTAAAACGTTGGTGCCCCCCCTGCTCCCTGAGGACGTGCTTTCCTGCAGCCCCTCACGCCCCCGGGAGGGAGTAGGGCAGAGAAAAAAGAGAAAGGGAGAAGAAAACCAACAGAGAAGTAAAAATTGCGCGGCCCCGTATCTCATCGGCAGGGTTTGTTTGAACGCGCGGCCTGCCCACGGCCTTCCGCAAAACTCCTCACGCTTCTCCGCAGAATCCCGAGCAACCCCGGGAACGAGTGTGATTTCTCGGCAAAGCCGCTCTGAGAAACGCTGGGCGGCAGGAGCGACGCGGGGCGTCCCGGGAGGCAGCGGGGCGGCAGCGTGCGGGCCCCCGGCCGGTCGGGGACATCACCCCGCGGGAGCCGTCGCTGCTTGTTCCCAAAGGAGAGCGCCGGGGGAAGGAGGGCTGGCCTCGGCTGCCGCTCTCAGCCGCTGGCACCGCACGCTGCCACCCGGGCTTTGATCTCGGCAGCCTCCGGGAGATGTGAAGGAGGAAGCGTGCGCACGGGTTTGGTTTTTCCAGCTCCATTAGCTGACCTACCGAAGTAATGACATCCCTCCGCAGCCCCGGGAGGAGGAAGCGTTTCCAGGATGATTTAGTTGCTCCTGAAAGGCTGCCTTAAAGAATAACCTAATTAGCAAGCAGCCTTCGTTTCTGGATTTAGCAACCCTTCAGTGCAAATGAAAGGTGACGAGCAGCGTCTGAGCCCAGAGCTGCACGTGAACCCCGCCGGGCCGGGCGCTCCTCGCCCTCCTGCAAAGGACGGGTGTCTGCGCAGGGTCGTGCGGCTCCCGCGGGACCCCCACCCTCGGGGGCTGCCCCGCCAAGGGCCCCCAGACCCGCCGAGCAGCTGGTGGGACTCGAGGGTGATGCAAAACCATTTGGGAAACGAGCCACGGGCAGCCGGCCCCCGCCGCAGCGATTCTGCCCGCGTCGGGCATCCCTCCTCTCGCACGCAGGAGGCACAGCCAAAGGCCGGCACAGGCGGGGGTGCATTTTTAAGAGCATAAAACGTTGCAGGCACGTCCGTGCGTCACCGCCCCTGCCTTCCCAGCCTCGCGGCGTGACAGCCGAGGAGGAACGCTGCCATTTCTGCACGGGAGCCAGCAGCGGGCCCGGCGCAGCCGCGGAGGAGCCAGCCCGAGCCTCCCCACGGCCGGGCAGCAGCGAGCAGCCCCGGCGGGAGCGCAGCGGGGTGCTGCGCCCCACGTCTCCCTGACAGCGCCGGCGCGGGCCGTGGTTTCTCAGCGGGAAGGATGCCCTTGGAAAGCCCATCCCTGCGGAGCCCCAGGGATGGGGGACGTCCCGCGGGGGTCCCCTTTGTGGCTTCTGGGGGTGTCCCCAGGGCCCCCTCCCTTCCCCGTCTTGGGGGGAGCCCCTGGGCGGGAATAACAGTCTTTTCCTCTCCCTCCCTCCTGCGCTGCAGATCAGTCTCCCTCCTCTACACTGACATTTAACAGCAACGGGGAGGTTTGAGCGATGCTTCGCAAACCGGTTTGGAGAGGAGCAGCAGTTCGCTGCCGCAACTTCCAGCGCAGCGGGCTCCGGATTTACTGAGCAGGGAGGAAAACCAGGCCTTCTGGAGGGACACAGCGTTCCTCGGAGCCAGGCTGTGACTCCAGGTTCTCCTCAGAGCCGGTGCGAAATGATGGCAAGGTGGGGGGAAGTAAGAAAGGGAATGCCGTGGAAATCAAACCCGAACGGTGCCACCCAGGAGCCTGGAGGATCCTCGCGGGGGGAGACAGCTTCTGGCGGCCCCAGGCACCCCCTGCTCCTTCCCAGCCCCAGGGCAGCTGCAGAAATCCGATTTCCTTGGAGAGAAGCCGATTACAGTGTCCCGACGCCCAGGAAGGCAACGCAGGCGGCAGACCCCGCGGCGGGCGAGGCCGGGGGGCTTCGGAGCCGTGTTTCCCAGGGGGGCAGCGGCGGGTCCTTGGGGGCGATGGGAGTGCTCTGCAGGCGCTCTCCGCGTTTCTCCACCGTTCACCTCGCTCATTCCACTTTGTGTTACTAATTAACAGGAGCGAGCAGGGCAAGGCTTCGGCATAATCCCCGTGCGGCATTAGAGCCGGTGTAAAGCCCGGCGAGCGCCCGCACGCAAAAGCCTGTTGCAGTTAATAGGGAGCCACACGTAGAGTTAATGGACTTTGGCTCGAGCCCCACGGTGGGACCTATTAGCTCCTTACTCGCCGGTGTAAGCGCCTTAGCTCTCGAGTGGAGGCCATGCAGGCAGCTCCGGCACGCTGGCACAGCCCGGCCCTCCCTCGGCACATCCCAAAGCACCGCGGACGCCGGCCACGGCCGAGAGGACACCGGGGAAGCCGCTCACCTGTGAGGCTGCCGCGGCTGAGCTCGGGCAAAGTCGCAGGGAGCATTCGGCTGCCTCCTCTCCTCTCCTCTCCCGGCCGTCCCGCGGAGCCGGAGCATCAGCCGAGGCCGCCGAGCTTGCGGAGCAGGGCTCGCCATGAGGACGGAGGAGCGTCAGGAGGTCATTTGACACAAGCGCTGCTGTGCTGGGCAGATTCTAACAGCAGCAGGAAAACGAGGTGAGGATGCACGCAGCCCTCCGCACCCCACGGTGCAGGAAATCACCCTCAGATTGGAGCAAAGGAAGGAAAAAGGCGAAAGCCTGCGGGGCAGGGTGCACGGCCGAAACGCCGCTGCTGCGCAGCACCGCCTCACAGCTGCAGAGCTGGGGCAGCCAGAGAGGCACGAACAATCACTGCTCATCGACAACTCCTAAATAAAATAATTTTCAATGTGTAAAAGCGTTTTCTGCAGGAAACGCTCCTCCGGTTAAGCTCCTCCAGGCTCAGTCACCCCTCGCTGTGAGCCGGGAGGGAGGCAGGGGCTCAGCACAGGGCTTGGGGTGCCCCACTTCCAAAAGCCTCCCTTCCAGGCCACCCGGTTTGGGCTCCAGAACTCCACACTTGCAAACGCTTCATTTCCTTCTCTGCAAACACTGCCTCAGCTCCTCCAGCAGGTATAACCCCGTCCGGGGCACCAGGGCACCCGAAGCTCTGGCCCCGCACGGACACGCAGCCCTCCCAGGGTCCGCATGAGCCAAGGGCTCCCAGGTGAACTCCTCTCCAGGGACACACAAGCCAGACAGACACAGGGATGCCTGCACGGCTCCCATCACTCGCTCTTTCCCATATTTAGCTCAAAAGACACTCAGCTAACGAGGGAGGTGAGTCCCGGCCGGTGGCCTGGCCTCGGAGTGGGGAGGTCGCTGCGCCTTGGGACGGCCATGTGTGCCCCACAGCGTTGGGGCAGAGGGTGCTTTGATTTGAGCGGGTACAAGGCACGTGTCGTAACCCTTCACCTTGAGAGACACAGCCCGCGCTTCGGCGGGGATTGAACTCCGAGCTTAGCCTGGAATTGCTGTTGGGAAGATGATTAATGCCTCAGGCCAGGAAGAGTGCGTCCTTCCCCGGAGGAGCCGCCAGGAGCAGAGGCATCCCCGCGCAGAGGGGCAACACCGCCCCAGGCACACCCTCTCCCTGCGGAGGCCGAGCACCGCAGGACCGAAGCCCCGGGAACCTTCCACTCCTGCGGCCAAAGCGTCCCTTTCCCGAAACGCCCTGGGACGGGGCCGCAGGGCTCACAGAACCTCCGGCCGCCCGCTCGCCTTGCTTCGCCACGCAGGGCTCAGCACGCCGCACACGAGCATGGCCGGGAGAAGGGGAAGGGCCGAGTCTCATCAACCAGCACAGAGGCAGCAAGGGAGGGGAGCGCGGCAGGCTCCCTCCGCGCGAGAGGGACGCCTGCGTGGCCCTCGCTGGGCACCGGCCCCGGCGGGCTGCAGGCTGGCACCACCTCCAGCCCCCTCTCCCACCCCGGCGCTGGCTGCCCTGCTCGGCTTTCCAGCAGCTACCGCAGCACCCGCGAGGGATCGCCAGGAGACGCGCGCGGGTCTCGAGTACAAACGCTGCTCCGTGAGCGCGCTGATGGCAAAAGGTTGGTTTTCACTCTCGGGGCAGTTTGGCAAAGGATAAATCCATTGTTCAAGGCTCAGAACGCAATCTTGGCTCTTCGTCTGAGTAACGGCCGCGATAAGTAAAGAGCAGTAACTAATTAGCCTCACGGAGCCGTTCGTCCAGCGGAGAGAAGAGCGCGCAGGGGCTGTACCAGCAGCAGGAGCCAGCGGAGCAGCCCTCTCCTCGCACTTCCCACGCAGCTCCAGGGCTTCTCCTCCCAGCAGCCCGGAGCTGAGCAAGGCAACCCGCAGCCCCCTTCGCCGCTCCCTGCCCGCCCGCCGGCCCCCGCGCTCGTCCGGACGGGGTCCCACGGAGGAATGCACCCTGCCCAGCACTCCCTCAGAGTTTCCGTGGCAACTTCCACTCACATAATCACACAATATTGTTTTTTTTTCCATTTCACAAGAGATCCCTGCCTGCTCCGGCAGCCCATCCCTCAAGCAGCACCGCCCTACACAGAATACAACCCATTTAGCAGGCGGTTTAAAACTGGTATTTTGCCTAGAAACAGCAGCTACTAGACCAAAGCCAGGTCCCGGAAGGCTTTTAATAGATGTGACCAAACCCCTCAATCTTCATCCCAGGAGCTGCTCTCCCGGCCAGAGGGGCGCAGCACGGGCGCGAGAGGGAGGTTAATGCTTTGCTACCCGCGGGAGACGAAGGCACCCACCGCGGAGCTCCAGCTCCATCCCACGGACACGGGCAAGGTGAGAAAGCACTTGCCATGCAAACCCAGCCTTGGGTCTTGCTGCCTGCCCTGCTTGGGCTGGGGAAGTAGCTGCTCAGTAAAGCAGCATGTAGGCACAGGGTTTACAAAGAGAAAGGAGTAAAGTGGATGTAAGCGAGCCGTTAGAGGAGTTTCTCAACAGGCCCGAGGGCAGGAGGAGACAAAAGACGGGCACAGGAGATGGCTCCCAGACAGAATTCAGCTGAGAGGGCTGGAACAGCCCGTTGGGAGCTTCACGATGCCCGGGCAGAGCCAAGCTGCCTCTGGAAAGCAGCAGGGAAGCAAGGAGAAACAAAAGCTGGATGGAACAGACTTGCACAGGAGTGTAAGCATGCATCGTGCAGCTCGGAGTTAATCCCATTAGTGACCTTCCCAGAAAAAGCGCGTAAGCTGGCAGGGAACCTGCAACATCAAGAAGAGAGATAAGCTTTGCAGGCCTGACACCGAGAGGTCAAAGCCAAGCCCAACCCAAACCCGCCCATGGAAATAACACACCCGAGGCCGCTGCAGCGCCAGGCCCTCCTTCCCATCACCATTAGTCCCCGTTCTCTCACCACCGGTTCTTTACCACAGCTCTTTCCGCAATGGCATCGAGACAAGAGTCAGGAGCACGGGGATTGAGAGCGGCTTCCCGAGAAGCAGGAGCCCGAGCGGTGCCACCGACAGCACAGCCCCCGGCCCGCCGCTTCACCACTGAGGGTGCTACTGCGCGTAGGAAGTTGGGTTTGAAGAGGAAGCGATGGACAGAAGCCAGGCAAAGCGTGCTCTCAGCGCTCCGGCTGAACAAGCCTTTGAAGAGTTCTGCCACAAACGTAGTGAAACTGCATTGTCAGGACTTACGGACCACGCAGCGACCCCAGAGAAAGGGAATCCACTTCACCCACTGGAACTGGATGCACGGGCTTTTAATCCTTGGGGTTGAAAAGAAACACAGCATCTCCGCGTTAATATTGCGGAGCTTTCCACTTAAGGCACTCAGACCACACCTGCCAGGACACTGTCACGAGGTACCGACTGATGCAAATATTAGAAACAGCACTTGAAATTAAAAAAAGTTTATTTGAAGATTTGTAAAACAGCTCTGTGAAAGACCAACATTTCCAAGACACTACGATATGATAACGCATCTTCCTATTGTTCGAATATAAAAAAAGTCACAGTCCTTCCACTATCTAAATAAAAGCACACATTTATGGACCAAACATTTTACTTCCAACACCAAGAAAGTAAACGGGTTTGAAAGTCAGACTAATCAATAGCACCAGCACTAGGCGACGACGACCCTCGCGGGCCGAGAGTCTGGGTTTGTCGTTACTACGCAATAAAGCAGATTAGTGAAGCAAATCTTAATGTCAAAACAGACCCACGAGCACCGCAGGGTTCACACAATGACGTTCTTTTTACATTCCGTGGATGCGAACAGTAGCAAGCCAGCAACACCAAAGAGCTCCCGTTAAACTCCAAGCTTCCGTTTCGGGACAACAAAGTCTTCAGGACTTACAAATGCCAGTTCCATTTCAAACACACACAACTTTATTCACTTTATGTTTACATAATTTGTGCAATAGAGACATGTGCAATAGAAAGGTGAAGAACAAGATGTAGGAGCGGACAGTATTACAAGGATCCAATTATCGCTTCGCTGTAAAGCGGCACAGTATTATACTGCTTTCCGATGATACTCGGGAGGGGCTACTTCATAGTCACTGGCGCTAAACAACGCAGAGGAATTCTTTGCTAAATACCTATGAAAAATAATGAAAAGATTAAATTACCTTCTTGCCCAAAGTCTCTGCTGTTTCGCATCACATGAGTGAATCACGAGGTGTTTGCCGAGGCCATAAAACATGATTTCAAGAATACAAATCCAGCATGTCTCTACTAAAAAGTCTGCCCTGTAAAGCAACTGAAGACTTGACAGCTCAGGCCAAAATCTCAATTCCAAACAAGCTGTCAGGGAACTCCGGCTGCAAGCGAGCACAGGAGGGCACGGCGAACAGGATGAACAGTTGACGTCTGAGGTTCAGGCAGGGGCTGTACCGAGAACCGATTTACTACTGATCGTACTCGAAGGGTAGGGACAAGGAGGACGACGCCACGAAGTTCTGTCTGCGCAAACATGGAGCTCAAATGGCTAACCAAAGGAGGGCTGGAGCAGAACGAGCAACGGTCAGCTCGGTGTGATACGCCACCACTTCTCATCGAGCAGATTCAGGGGTTTCTGGTCAATGCACTGCCTTCACCTTTCTGTCTTTACAGCTGAAAGCTCTTCAGCACTTGCATTTACCTCAGACCTACCCACGGGACTATGATCTACTCCAGGCTCTGGGACTATTCCATGGCAAGTTTGCCCTGGAAGTCAGGCTGAGCCCTTTCCAGCCCTACTGCAGAGCTGCCTCGGCTTTGCTGGGGGTTTTCTTCCCTTTGCAGCAGCCCACCCAATCACACAGAGGTAACGGCAAAACAGCTTAAAGCTTTGTCACCCCGATTATTTACAAGTCAGTATTTCCAAACGCTATCAGTAGACCACTAAAGTATCGTATGAAAATACACAGAGCGTTTCTCCGTGACATAACCACGCGTGGAAGCTGACGGCTTTAGTAAATTTGACCAAGAAAATCTGCCCGTACAGCAAAAGCGAAGAGCTGCAGCGACGCTGCGCGCTCGCGTACAGCTTCACACCACGCACCGGTCCCCACCTACACGTATAAACAAACTGCAGAAACATAATACCAAGTTCCTCCAGTGCAGTACGGATGCACAGAAGCTGCAAGTCGTGCCCGTACATGCATACGGGGGAACACGGGTATGACGCCTCGGACGCTACACTGAAGTTAAATTCTGTCTTAGAATCTCACATCCAGGGAACATTTACAGGGGAACTAAGCAGCAAGGGACTCCATCGCTCCTTGTAGCAGCGAGGAAGTATTTAATCACCTGTCTGAAATCAAGAGTCCGATATCTTTTTAAGAAACATTTCTCATTAAAGTCACGTATTATTTAGGATGGGGTTTTTATCCCAAATACAACACATCTACAGCACCACAGCGTAACGCAGTGCACTAAAGCTACAACAGTTTAGCCCAGAAATACCACTAGTAGGTTCATCAGGTTTTAACATTTGTCAACTGTTGTTGAGTAACTGTTGCGTAATTTACTAGTTTGCTGTAACTGTCATCTGCTTTTCATAGCAACTACAAATACATGCTTCAACATTTATTTTGAAGCAAGTAGCAGACTTGGACAGTTCAGAAGTGCAGACTAACAGGTACGGAAACGCACGTTTAACTAGCGGTAACCTCAGCGTAACGGGAGAGGAGTTAAAACCAGTCTCACTCATGTTACTGTGCAGCGGAGTTTGAGAGTTTCACTGCAGCCTTTGGTGAGCATACCATGCACAAGCCCAAGATAATATATATATTATGTCATATAACAATTGTTCGCTGAAATTCGGCCACACGACAGTAGCCTGTGCTTACTTGACTTACTTTCTTGCTGAAAGACTTGAAGTACTTACTTTAAGAAGTCATGCAAATAGTTTAACAGCAAAGCCAGACTCTTCTCATCAAGAGGAGTGTAAGCAAGCATAGCTCCAATTCGCACTGTTTCAAAAGAAGTAGCACTTGTTAGTTATAAACAACAGCCTTAACTAGTATTGCAGTACAGTTTAAAACCTTACAGCAGCATCTAAAACCAGCCCATGAATCTATTTCAATATGTAGAGCCCACCTACAATATCTGGGCTGTTGAAAATTCGTTTCCATTCTAAAACCCTGGAGTGGCTCTGAACACTTCAGGTGCATGCAGTAAGGGAGGAACGAACCCATCTCTTTCATAGCTGTTTGCCAAGTTTCTGCAGTTCACACCCACTGCAACTCAAGACAGGAGAAGGAAGCATTTGAATACTTGTAACTGCTGCTCTTCAATCTCCGGAGGTCACACTCACCAAACAACCTCAGTAGGTGTGGGGCACCGTAGACTTGAGACATCGGAGCATCTGGATGATCTGCTAAGATTTCGGCATATTGGGGCCTCTCAAACTTGTACAGTAGTTGAGTTCCCAGCATGACATTGAAGTATTCTTTAATTCCAGCCACAACTTCATTGACTGCGTACTCCCTGGTGAACACAGAAAGCACCGCAAGTCTTGTTCAAGTAACGGGACAGACGCAAGATGAGAGTCGGCTTGGCGAGGCCATCGAAATTGTGAAGGTATTTTAGAAGCCTTCAGATTTTTCAAGGAAATTTGTCTGGAGGCCTTAAAATGTACAGCCGCAGGGAGTGATGCATTTCAAGACCTCCTTTAAAAAATGGACTGTTCTGGTCTCGGTAAGAATTCAGGCAAACCAAAAACTTTTAGTCATCTACTAAGTCAAAAAGTCAAAAGCTTTTAGACACCTACTCGCTTAAAGACACTGACTCTCAGAGCAGTCCTTTCAAAGCAACAGTAAGCACTTCTGAGGACACTTACCAGCTCTTGTGTTTTCAACCAAAGGGAATCCCAACTCACATCAGTTTAAGAGCACAATGCTCTAAGCAATCGGACTGAACTCCTGCTTAATGGAAAAAGGGACAGCCACCCAGTATTTCAGGCAGCAGACCCTTTCCAACTAGGCCCCTCAGTGCCATGCTCCTGCAGGCCTCCAACTTCACAACTAACTGAAGAATAACTGCGTAGGAATTAGCAGTGACACTGCAAATCTGAGAAGTACAACCCTCACTCCACCCTGCAAACCAATTTAGAACACATATTAGGGCAATTACATAAAAGAATGTTAAAACAACCTGACGAGTCAATAATATGCTTCCTTTTGAATGGAAGAAAATAATGTCACACTTCTAGTTTCTCTCCCTTTAAAACAGGAAAGCTTCGTTCAAGAATAAACACACCTTGTTTTGTTGTCAGGGCTGGACGGCTGGGGTAATTACAAATAAGAATCTTCAAAGCTATCACCTCAAGGTAATTAGCTCTGCCCATCTGATTCTTTTAAATGTCATCCTCTACCTCCCTGTCCCCCACCTCCACGAGGGAGGCCGCCCACACACTAACACCCGGCTCATCTGCTAGGCAGCTTTTCTGATAGTTTGTCCAGCTCCTACAGAGTAAGTGCCGCCCAATTTATTCACCCAGCACAGGGAGCCCGAGCTAGAACGAAGGGGTGGAGAACTATTCACTTGGCTTATATCAGCTTCCTTTAGGAAAGGCTTAGGGAAGGTGGGAGAAGCAGAAATAATATCCAGAAAGCAGAACTGCATTCTTGAATAAGATTTCTAAACTCCTTGATCACCTTGGTCTTGGAACATGAAGCTGGACGGAGGGCTGGGACGTGTTTAACAGCCTCACTAAATCTTTCCATGAACTACAAGTCCAACAACAACAGCAAAAGAAGTTTGGTGTTTGGAATGTTGAGGTTTGAAATGACCACCACTTACTTGTTATCAGTATTTCCTCGTGATTTTTTGTAGTTTGCGTAATCCTCTAAAATGGAGTCAACATTCTTCTTGGCAGGAAGATAGAAGAGCTACACAGGAAGCAAAACCGAACAAACACAAGTTGTCTAATTTATGCAGACATTGATATCTGCATGCTAAATTTAAATCAATACACTCAGGGGTACTGGTGAGCGAAAAGCTGGGCATGAGCCGGCAATGTGCGCTGGCAGCCCAGACAGCCAGCCGTGCCCTGGGCTGCATCCCCAGCAGCGTGGGCAGCAGGGCGAGGGAGGGGGTTCTGCCCCTCTGCCCCGCTCGGGTGAGACCCCCCTGCAGCGCCGCGTCCAGCTCTGGAGCCCCCAGCACAGACAGGACATGGACCTGCTGGAGTGGGGCCAGAGGAGGCCACGGAGGTGATCAGGGGCTGGAGCCCCTCTGCTGTGGAGACAGGCTGAGAGAGCTGGGGGTGTTCAGCCTGGAGAAGAGAAGGCTGCGGGGAGACCTTATTGCGGCCTTGCAGTGCTTAAAGGGGGGCTGTAGGAAGGGTGGGGACAATCTCTTTAGCAAGGCCTGCTGTGACAGGACAAGGGGTAACGGTTTTAAACTAAAGGAGGAGAGGTTTAGACTGGATATAAGGAAGAAAATTTTTGCACTGAGGGTGGTGGGACACTGGCCCCAGTTTCCCTGAGAGGTGGTCGATGCCCCATCCCTGGAGACATTCCAGGTGAGGTTGGACGGGGCTCTGAGCACCCTGCTCTAGTGGAAGCTGTCCCTGCTCACTGCAGGGGTTGGGATAGATGGGCTTTAAAAGGTCCCTTCCAACCTAAACCATTCTCTGATTCTATGATAAGGACATTTCTAGAATAAAATTAACAGCTTAAGATGTTAAGTGTTATTAAAGGAACGCCCAACTGTTTTAGTGGTGCATACCAAAAAAGCCACCATAACAGCGACTACACCCATGTTTCCATTTATCATTTGTGCTGCTCAACAGCAACCTGACGATGAACTCCTGAAGCCACCCCAGGAGTCAAAGGCACGCAGAGCAAAGCGCATGCATGCCCTACAGACCTGCCTACACCAGGCCACACAGCAGGTACAAAAGCAGCGGTGACCATTTTGCCTGTTCTGTCTGCTCTTCTTCTTGCATCCACAGCTCGGCACCGGGCACTACTGTTGCTGCAAAGCGAATAAGCCCGCCAAGCGCCTGCTGGGATGTTTCACTGCCAGCACAGTCTGAAGGGTATGAGAGGTACATCAGAGCGTACAGAATTCAAGACAAATGTTCCCTGCCATGATTCACTAAGGATTAACTTCCATCGTTAATAATATACACAGATCACCTGTACCCACAGACACTACTTCAGCTGTATACGGAAATTAATTCTCCAGAACTGGGGTCAGTGTAACACATAATGGTACTTAAGCACCTTCAGTGCTGATGCAAGTCTAAGATTTGTATTCACCAAGAAAAGTCAGCCTTATCCACACAGGACTAGTAAAAAACCAACATTTTTACCTGCCTGGGATTGCAAGAACAGAGGCGGTACCTCGGCATGGCAGTAAGCTACACCATGCAATTGCAACCTACCAAACAGAGCAAACAGTTTTCAACAGCATTATTTTCTATGCCTCTTGCCGATTTCAGTAAGCAGTTTCACACAAGAAACAAGTCACGATCCATGACTACGTTTTAAGTTCACGGAAGGGTTTTATACTTTTAAAATGGAAAGCCAAGTTTAATGCACTGTATCAGGAAGCTTTACATGGATCCAGCCTGGCAGAAGTTAAGAACGGCTATCCTAAGCGAGAGCTTTCTCTCAGAGCTGTAGAACAACTGAAGATACTCAGAGAACTTGGCACTGAGCGACAAGTAAACGGGGCAGGAAGGAGCCGAGGTAAAATACGCATCACACATGATGTTCCTATGGACCAGTTCTCTTACCAGCTACGTAAACTGTTCAAAACATACCAGCAGGCCAAGCATGCATAGAGTTAACATCACACTTAAAGCTTAAATAAGTTTAAATTATTTGCCTTTCTAGCTCATGCTTGGTTAGACCTAGTCTGCCCTAGAAATATCCATGCAACTCTGCTGAGCCACAGTCCTACTCACAGGTGACCTTTGGGTGAAATCCAACCAGAATGAGAACTGTCGAGTAAGCCATCGGGCTGCTGCCAAACTCTACAAGATTCACTACACTGCACTTGAATGGGATACGAAGTTCTAATTTGTGGCCTCACCTATACATGGCCAGATTGTTCTTCTAACAAATTACCTGCTTTTGCCTGGTGATCAAGTCCCAGTCATCTACCAGCCATGGCTTCAGCTCTTCTGGGATTTTCACCTTTACTTCAACTCTGTTCATAAATGTTTCTTCCTAAAAAAAGTGAAGCCAGACCAATTAGCATGCACAGTTACCTGAAAGTAAGAGGCACCCCTATTCCTGACTGAGGAATTACTACAGTAATTCCTGTAGGCTCCACAGGGAACAAGGAAATAGCTTCATTTTCCCAAGGCCACTTGGGAACCTTAGTTTGGCAAGCTGTAACATTTCACACTGCCATGCTGCAGGACAAAGTATCGCCGTCTGTATTTCTGAGCAAAGCAACCTTCCTGTTTTCTATCCAAAATCCTGTGAGAATCAGAAATACATACGCTTTCGACCGTTGGATCCACTCGAGCCCTCTTCTTCCTAGGAGGCTGAGGAGTCTCACTGGTACTGCTCCCTTCTCCAATTCCTGGAGCTATATAAAAAAACCCAACAAACCACATTATACTGCTTAATTAATCTGATAAATCAGTAAGAAATACCAGTAAAAAAAGATTTAGAAGGATTTAAAAGACTCAGATTTCTCTCAGGTCACTTTTTCTTTTTTTTTCCTGTTTTTTTTTTTTTCTTTTAAATGTTACTCATGTTCTGGAAATTTCACATATTTGTGATAGTTTAAACTGCTATATTTAGACTTATCTGAAGATGGCGGTTTCTGCCTTAAAAACAAACCAATATATCAGTATCTGTAACATTCTTTGGGAGAATTTTTGGAACCAGCAACTCAGCTTTGCAGATGTCACATCTCCATCTCAATAAGAAAACATAACTTTGACTTATTATTTCAACAGCTCCATGGAGATATCACTTTGCTTTTAATTTGCAAGAGTCAAAATCTTGACAGACTGAAACAAGTAGTTTGTGTACAAACCAGAAAAGTATGCATTCCTCCTGACCAAGAGGAAGAGACAAATGAAGTCCAAGAGGAACAACACAGGGTGACAGTAAGTAAACTTAGCTGAGCAGATTTAAGGTCTTACTCCAGCTCAGAATCCTTCACTAAGGATACCCACTTGTATACCAAATAAAGACATACTTACTTTTCTGTTTGTTCTTTTTTGTTTTCCTGCAAGAAGAACACAAATTATTGCAAATATAAAGATAGTGGTACTTAAAGAAGTAGAAAGCCAGAAAAATTGTCCACTAAGTTCAGAACAATGAGCGAATACTCAGTGGCCTATGGACTATTTAGATAAAAAGCTCATGAAAGAAATGTCAGATATGATTTAGCATCACAGTTATGATACTACAAGGTTCTTCACTTAACAGGTTATAATTCACCATCTTGGGGGGCAAATCACTAACTTAAACTTACAAACCCCAGAAGGCATGCGAAGAACAAAGGAGTATTTAACAGTACTGCCTGACACTTATGCAAGTAACATCTACAGGCGTTTCATACTTTCCAAGTGCTCTTGGAAAACTACACTAGATTTGTAGGTGGTTTATTTCTGTATTTCAGGGATCACTTAGAGACAGAATAAGGGACAAGGAAACAGAAGTGCTGGGAATTATCAGATAAATCTCAGTCAACTGAATTAACTTCCAGTAAAGTGTTGAAAAACCCACACAAGTTTTACCACCACAGCAGTGGAGGGAAGTTTAAATAGCGCTATCAGAATTATATGCATGAAGATGCACAGACCACTTACAGTTCCATCACCAACTTTTAGGGGAGATCACGATTACACTTGCCACTTACTGGAAACATTTGGAACAGTACTGAACAGCCTTGTTCCTAATATTTATCCTCTTCCAAATCCTTCCCTCAGCACTTACTGTTTCTAATTTACACCCTTCACCCTTCTCTAAGGTCTCTATCCTTAGCCTTTATTTTACTCCAAATGAAAAGCAGTACTTCCAAAAGTCTTACAGACACCTGAAATACAATACAACATGTAAATATTCAGATAGGTCAAGAGTATCAATGACAAAATTAAACTGTCCTAACGGGTATTTTTGTTATTATCTAAACTTTGTATATTTACTAACCATTTTCAGGAAATTTTTAAGAGTACTATGAGTCACATTTCAGTTTGCTCGCTGTTAAAAGTCCAGTTAAATCTCTCTCAAAAAAATTTATAGATTGTGTGGATAAACTTTACCAGTACAACATTATTTCCTTGGAAATTCACCGCTATCTCAAGTGACTCTCAAATTCAGAAGGCTTTGAACTGGGTTTATCTGGGTCAGGAAGTAGGCAGGGTGTCTAGGAAGGTCTGAAGATAGGAAGGGTAAGGCTTTTTTCAAGCTTCAACTCAAACAAGCATTAGGCTTAAGCTGTGGGCAGAATAAAGACCATGTCTCTCCAGGAAGAAGGAACAATTGCCAAGTTAAATCACTGATAATAGACTTGTGTATTGAAGAGAAAGTCTTTGCAGAGTAAACAAGGAGGAACAGGGAGTTCTTTCCAGTATTTTTATCTTGGGATTTTAATTATGCTAAGCATTAGTCTAGAAGCAGAGTCTTAAATAACTGGAACAGACAGGCAATATAAAGTACTTAAAGAACTACCACAATGAAGACAGTCAACCACGTCTATGTTACTGAAGCACAAAGTCTAGCATAAACCATTCTAGGCAGTTGCTGGTGCTCTCCCACCTCCTTCCTTATATTTCAAGTCATATGCCTCTGCTTCAAGTCAAAGCAGCCATCTGTTTGCAAAGTCTAAAAGACAAATCTGAGTTAGGGAACAAACAGAAAGAGCTAAGGTTAGAGACAAAACATTAGCATCTGGCAGATTTTTGACAGCCTGTACAGCAGACTGGCTGGAATAATACCCTTCACTAGGTGAAGGCAGCTGTGCAAGGTGAAGTGCTGCTGTTGTGTACAGCAACCGAAGCGTGCAGTGCATGCGATATCCAGGAGGGAGATGCAGCGTCTGTACCACAGAGGTTACAGACAGCCCTACTGACAGAAGCTGTAGCCCGAGATGAGCAGCACATCTTAGATAGCCAGATTCCATTTATCAGACCAAGCAGAGTCATTCTGAGACGTACAGCTGAACACCACCATGCGTGTTCCTCATGATGGCAGACAATGCCCTCCTGCAAGAACAAAGGGAACGCAAGGCCTGAAGCGACACAAAAAGGTGAAACGTATCTAGGGTAGATTAAAACCCATCCTTTTGTGCCACTTCACAACCGCACTATGAACAGCAAGCCCTATACTGCTGTGTAGAAGCAGTACAAAAGCTTTCCTTGGCTTCTCTTTGTACAGCAAGTACAGCCCAGCTGCCATTCTTCATTCACGTATTTCTCTACTGGCTGGCATTTTTCACTAAAACTGACAACAAAACTAAAAAGCAGCATGGAATTTTCAAGGAAGTTTCTGTGAAAAGCATTTTAATTAAAAGACTGAACAGAGCTGCAAGGTGCTAAAGATCTCGCCATTCAAACTTAAAGGATGCATCCCACTGTAGTCAGACATTACCTCCTCAAAGCAGCAGGGCCAGCTATCAGTTCTGGTGAGGAGCTAACCAGCCCCCATTGCAGGGTTTTATCGTAGGAGAACAAGAACACGCAGCTATAACAAGAATATTCAAGTACTGGGGATCAAAGTGGGAGGCTGAATTAGAAAGCCAAAAATAAAGGAACTACTGACATAACCATCCAAAATTGTGTAGAAACATGATAATCGGTAGCAAACAGTATTACAGTTCACAGAACAGCTCACAACAATGAAATGCTACCTACCAAGGTGACAGACTCAGAAGGAAAATAAGCAGTCCATGCCACGAGAGCGTAATACTGAACTTCCAACCTCAGTACCCAAAACAGGACTGCGCTCACAGCCACACGGTGAGACTAAAGAGGATGCCATAGAAGACAACATACTGAAAGACGGCACTTCACCTTTCCACAGACATTCATCAGAAGAAAGATAATCACGTATCTGTCACAGAACCTTGGGTACCACCTCAAGAAGCCAGCAATCTTTGCACAAAAGAGTCGGTGTTAATGCTCAGAGCTCTAAACCGGAGTGTCTTCCGGGACATGTCTAGAAAACTGTCAGTAGAAAATAAAAATAGCTCAGAAAAATCGAACTCAACACAGGCAAATGACATCAGGAAAAAACAAGCCTTTGGAAGGTTTACTTACTCCACAACAGTTAGGATTCCATGACCAGGTAGATAAAGATGTTGTGGACAATAACAAGTATTTTACTTTCCCCAAATCCATGTGCCTTTTAAAGGGGCTTCGAGATCTGCAAGAACCTCCAAGAGTTGGTTAAGATATGAGCAGCAGAGAACAAAGAACCACTTGGCCTCAGGCATTTGAGTTCAATACATTTGTAAATGCCAGAAAAAGGAGATTAGGGGCCAGTTTACTGATAAAACAACAGTTGTAACTAAGCTATATGAAATTGTAAAGTCTCTCCTAATACAAGGTGCCTAATAATAAAAAAGTAAATGAAAAGGTTCAAGTGTGAAAAATAAGTATTTTGGAAAAAAATAAGTACGGAATCAGCCGCTATTGCTCAAGCGGCTCGGTCACTAACTCAGCTGCAAGAAGCGGCATTCCTATCAAGATTCAATTAACCATCAAACATTATTAGCAAAAAGGATAAAATCCAAAGTCCGGATTATATCCATGTATGTCCTGTGCCTGGTCAGGCAACCTGACCCTAGAAGGCGCACAATAAAAGTAGAAGAGGTAAAGAGAACGAGGAGTAGTTGGTGGTGTACAACAGCTTCCATATTGGAAGTAACCAGGCAGACACGGGCTTTCTCAAGCTGACAACTGGGCAGGAGGAAGAAGGGAAATGTGGCAGAGGTANTGATAAAAGGTGTCACTAGTGATAAAAGGTGGAGCTCGAAGAACTAACCGATCTTTCCTCAGGACAGATGAAAAAGACCAAAAAACCAAAGCAGCAGACATGAAAGAGACTGGAGAGTCATCCTCTTCCCCCCTTCAACTCAGTACTGAATTAAAATGAGAACCCGCTACCACAAGATGATGGGGATGCCAGAAGTCCAAATGGTTCAGAAGTTATTAGATAAGACAGTCCCACAAAGGGTTATTAAAACCCATCACATGGATTCAGCCTACAGCTCTGAAGTCCCTTAATTACAGGCTGCTAGCATCGAAAAGGGTATTTGGGGGAGAACAGCATTAGAGACTCAACTCACTTGATTACCCCTAAGCATATGTTACTGGTGACCATCAGGCAGCAGAAGAGGTTAGGAAAATCTCCAGCTTGAGCCAGTGCAGCCATTCCAACGTAGTTACAGCCCTAGACAACTGGCACGTAGGCAGTGTTCACATGCCGCTTGACATTTAGAGGACTCGAAGTAGCTGTGAGAAGCTATGAGCTGTGCCAAAGATAGTAGAAGATGCCACAAGAGACATGCAGCAGGAGCATATGCTTTTGAGTAATATGTTCAGATTAAGAACAAGACTTCTGTTAGAAGAAAACACAGTAGCTCCGAAGCTGAGATACTGTTCTGAGAGCATCGCTGATGAGACTGCTTGCATATATCTCATTTCAAAACAGATGCTATTCTCACATTTGTTATTCAGCGCCATATCTTCCCTCCAGAACACTCCCAGCTGCCCTTCTTATTTTCCAAGCACCCGTTAACTCTGATTGTTTACCGATTTTTTGCAAGTTAATCATATTAGGCCCACCAAAGGTAGCATAAACTCTTAGAAGCTGGAATTCAGCAGAGCTACATACAGAACAGCCTGGAGAAGCCAGTGTCTGTAGTGTCGTATCTCATTTTTGGCAACCTGCTATAACCATACAAAATTTTTTTCTCCAATAGCTTCTAGTTATCGTAAGTGAATAATTATTTTAAAGACAAGTGTATACAACCTGAGTTTCATGCATACTTCTATTTGATCAAATATTACTTACAAATACTCCCAAAAGCTTTTTGAACCAGTTACCATGGTTTACAGAAACAGTTATTCTGAACATACGCAGGCCAACAATAAAAATACAGCACATTAAGGAGCAGGTTCAAACCTCACATTTCTAACACCATCTATCATAGCAGCCTCACTCCCGAGACTTACAGAGGACAGCGCAGTTTGTTACCGATTTCCATGGAAGCAGAACTCCAGGCTACAGTAAGCATGCAGACCAGCTGTAGCCTTCTAGAACTATCCCGTTTCAAAAATCTGAAGTCAGTTGTCCTCCACTTCTCTTTAAACAGTGGACACACTGAATGCATTTGACTACTCATATCCCAACTGAGAAGGTGTAAATTTCAGAGAAACTAGAAATTGGTAGTCTATACTGGCTTAAAAAAACAAAAAAACCCAAAACACCACAAAACAAAAACAAACAAAAAACCAAAACCAAAAAACCAAAACCCCAAAAAACCCCAAATTATATACTGCAGTACTTAAAATCATTAACTGAACTGCTACCAAAGCTTACATTATTACAACTGAGGACTTTAAGAGTCTCTAAAAGAAATCTATGAAAGCAAGGAGATTTGGATTTCAGGATGAAAATCCTGGTTTGACAATCCATCCTTAACTCACCGCGTCGATATTGTAGGGGTCTCCAAACAGCAAACAGTATGCGCTCCATCTCGTCTGAAAAATCTAGGCACAATGGGGGTTGAGTTAAGGAAAGAATGTCAGACCTAGTGTTTAGCCTTAAAGAGAATCTATTTAAGATTCAAAAATTTACCTTTTTTTAGCAGCATACTATAGTCTTACTGAACATTCCTGGAGGATAAGTTGTGCTTAGATTGTGATTTCCTTTCCATTACTGTTTGGCTATCTGAAGAGTACGTTTCAAAATGTAAGTTACCTTCCCCTCTGTTCAATCCTCCAAGAATGCTACAAAAGGTAAATTTTGAGGCCCAAATAGGTTGACAGTGTTTTACCCTTTTAGAATAGTTGCGTGACCACTTTCTCCCCCTCCCCACCATCAGTACTTTATGGATCTGCAACGCCCTTAGACTTACAACAAGAGAACAATCCAGAAGTTTTATTTTGGAACTGTATTTTGAGATTTTTCAGAAGCCATCTTGCCTTTAGCTGTAAGCAGGATCCGAGAAGCAGTAGTTTGGTCAATAATAAATCAGTATCACAACCCTGCATCACTGCTAGGGTAAGTCAAAGTATTTCCTCTCCCTCGGCCTCCAAATAGGGAAGAAA